>JANAVB010016797.1:4920239-5085382 GCA_029216955.1 Iris pallida | reverse complement strand
AAGTGACTAGAGTTGACTAGGATTGACCAGAGTTGACCAATTGACCAAAAGTCAACTGTGACTTAAATCGACCTAGTTTAATTTTGTTTGACTTGCATTGACCTAGTTTGACTTTGTTAGGCCTAATATGACTTAGATTGACTCTGTATGGCCTATTTGACTTAGTTTGACGTTCTTGACCTAGTTTGACTCAATATGACTTAATTTACTTCCAAACCATTATATTGATACAGTATTCCATCTATAGGTCCTTGAGGCACTGTTCTTGGACTCAGTTGACTTATCCATCACATTACAGGCGAGTACATTCTCTGATAACTTTTTCAATTTACGATGATTGTTATAATTCATGTAATTAGTGTAGATATGCTTGTTCTTGACACATTGGTCACGGATTGGTATTCATGGATCCCGACATGAGGTGTTATTCCTTGTATCTTGGTATGTCTTGTGCAAGCCCCCTTGTAGTTCTTGTGCAGTATATGGACGCTGATTCTCGAGGAGACTTGCTCCCTTCTCGTAGAATCCCGCATCGTGATACCAGTCGGAGACGGGGATTACTAGTAGGTATGTGTGGTCATTATCCGCCTTGTTTATTCTTGTAGACCTTGTGAATGCCAATCCTACACCCACGTATGATTGGCTAGATCCTTAGACCTTGTACAAATACCCAAGCCGGCCAAATATCGAAGCTAGTACTCACACACTAGATAGATGTTTCTTGATTCTTGTATATACCATGATCAGTTTTACTTGCCTTGTTCTAGTTCTAGATTTACAACTTACCATGCCATGATACTCACATGTACATTCATGATTTTTGTATATACTCTCTATTTACAGTCTTTTAGCTTTTGTCATATCTTGTGAACTGTTGTTAGTTGATTGTGCTCGTTCCATCCTGACTGGATATGTTGACAAAATATACAGATGACGATGAGAAGGATTGCTGTACCTACTACGGTCCGATTGACGTAGTGGGCTTAGACTTGAAAACCTGGTTCAGCAGGGCTTAGCTCCGCCCGACGAGCCTCTAGCTTAGTTTAGTTATAGTAGATATTTTGGACTGGACCTTATCTCAGCTTGCTACTTATGTTATGATATTATATTTGGGATTGTATACTATATTACTGTGGTGTGTCTCTCGTTGTTGAGCTGGATATTGCACTTGTGTTTTATCTATCTAGTTTTCGTGCCATGATTCTTCCTTCTAGATTGTGATTGAGTTTATCGGTATTTCATATTATATACCGTGATGAGATGACAGGTTATTATATACTGTTTGTTAGCTAGCAGACCTATAGCGTTCTACGCCATTTTTACGGTGTAGGCTGGGCGTTGTTATGCACTTGTGCCCCTACCTAGGGTGCGGTCGAACATATGCTGTCGAGGCCATGTTCTGAATTCGATTTTATCACAAAATCGATAAAAAGTGTGGCTTGTGAACTGTGGACCATTGTCGTGGATAATCCTCCGGGGTAGTCCAAAACAGTAGATGACGTGATATTTTATGAAGCTAATCACGTTCGATGTCTAACCTCTGCCAACGGAACAGCTTCCGCCCATTTGGATAAGTAGTCGTGATTGCAAGTACGAACCGATGCCCTCTGGATGACGGCAGGGTGATTGGCCCCATGATGTCCATTCCCATGCTTCGAATGGCCAAGAGGCCACTGGGTGCAAGAATTCAGATGGCAGATGTATAAAATCTGCATGGATCTGGCAAGCCTTACACTTCTTTGCATAATCAACTGCATCTGCAACCATTGTGGGCCAGTAATAATCCATCCGGCGAAGACGATCTTGCAATTTTGGGCCAGGTTGGTGAGCCCCACAAGTACCATCATGAGCTTCACGTAGGGCTTTTTTGGCTTCTGCATTTGACAGGCATCTTAGTAGTAGCCCATCGTAGGATCGTCGATATAACATTTTTGTCTCCGTATCGTAGAAGAATCTGAGGGAGCATCTTCTGATTGAGGTTGCTTCCTTCACATTCTCTAGCAGAATTCCATAGACCGCAAAGTCGAGCGGACGTCCAGTCTTGTATGTCGTTGGTTATCTGGGCGGATAACTCATACCCAGTTGAAGATTGTTCCTGGAGAAAACCAGTCATGGCCTATTATGTCGACCAGATGATTAGTGTCATTTGGAAGCGCCAAGGAAGCGGCAAGACCTACTAGGGCATCGCTTCGATATTTGAAGCCTAGGAACGTGCTCTATAAATAACCCCTCCAAGGTTGTAAAGATGGTGATTGCTGTCTGATAATAGGGAATCAGGTCCTAGTTGTGAACCTCGTATGAACCTCGGATCTGGTTAACAACCAACTACGAGTCACCTATGCTTCCAGGTACCTGATCCCCACTTCTTTTACGAGTTGGAGCCCGATGACTAGAGCGTTATATTCGACTACGTTGTTCGAACATGGTTTTGTAAGAGAATACGCCCGATTGACTACTAGTCCAGAGGAAGAAACTAATACCACCCCGACTCCAGCGACGATATCACCTGTGGTCCTGTTCTTGAAGCACCGTCGAAGAACATTTGCCAAATAGCGTCGTACGAAGTCATGTTCGAGGCGATACTTTATCAGGAATTTCTTCATAAATTTTGGCTGTTTCTAAGCCTGGATGGGCTGCTAAGAAGTCAGCCATGGCTTGAACTTTGATAACCTTCTGCGGAATAAAAACCATGTCGTATAGAGATAATAGTATTACCCAGGTAGCTAGACAAGAACTGAGTGCGCCTGGCTTGGTCATGAGGACCTTGAGAGGATTAAATGTAAACGACATGGATGGTCGCCTGTCACATAGTATCATATTTTTTGAATGGCGAACACTAGGGCAAGGCACTCCTTCTCCACGACGGTGTACCTATGTTCCGGTCCTACCATCATCGACTGAGATAGTAAATGGCTTATTCATGTCCCGCATTATTATTCTGTGCTAGCAGAACATCGAGGGAGTGTTCCATCGCCCATACATAGCGCCGGAAGGGCTTTCCGGCGACTGGGGCTACCAGAACTGGCAGATTCATCAGGTACTCCTTAATATCATCGAAGGTACGCTGACATTCCTCGTTCCATACGAAAGAGACACCTTTCCTCATAAGTTGAGTGAAGGGTTGACATCGCCCTGAGAGATTAGATATAAACCTCCTGATATAGGCTAGTCTTCCCTGAAGGCCGCGGAGTTCACGGAGGTTCCTTGGTGGGCTCATCTGCAACATTGCTTTTTTTGTCGGGATCTATGTGAATGCCCCGGGAAGTAATAACAAAGCCCAAGAACTTTTCGCTGGACACCCCCAGGAAAGACTTAGTAGAATTCATCTTAAGTTTGTGTGCCCGCATGAGGTCGAACACTGTTCTCAAATCATGTAAATGATCATTTTTGAGCGGCTCTTGACGACGATGTCGTCTATGTAACTCTCAACCATCTTGCGCAAATGATCTATGAAGATAACACTCATAGCCCGTTGATATGTAGCACCGGCGTTCTTTAGGCCAAAGGGCATGACTGTATAATAATATACGTCGATCGGCGTTCGGAATGATGTATGCTTCTCATCATCAGGAGACATCTTGATTTGATTGTATCCTGGAAAGCCATCCATAAAGGACATGCGTTCGAAGCCACACGTATTATCGATCATTATATCGATGATCGGAAGAGGGAATTCATCCTTAGGGCATGCCGTATTCAGATTGCAGAAATTGATACAGATTCAGATTTTTCTGTTCTTCTTGATGACTGGTACTACGTTGGCTACCCAGTTTGGGTGCTGCTCTTCACGGATGAAACCGCTAGCTATAAGCTTGTTCACTTCTGCTTCGATGGAATTCATGATGTCTGGACGAAATCGTCGCTACTGTTGCTTGACTGGTTTTACATCCGAATAAATGGTGAGCTTATGGAGTGCAATCTCGGGGTTTAGCCATGGCATGTCTTTATAGCTCCAGGCAAAGACGTCGATGTATTCTCTGACGAGTTGTAACAACGACTCCCGCTCGTCGTCTGTCAGACTTTTACGGACGAATATTGGCTTTGGAGAGGATTCATCGCCGAGGTTAAGTTGCATAACCTCATCTTCAGTGGGAGGATCATGAAGTTCAAAGCGTTTCTCCCATTGTGCATCTAGTTACTGGACCCACGGCTCCAACTCAAGTGGTTCAAGTAGGTCTTCGTCTTCTTCTTCGATATCAACGAATGTCATATTGGCAGATAATGTCTGTCTGAATATATTTCTAATACTGCTATCGGATTCGTAAATGGGTGACTCGAACGAATGAGAGTGCCACTCGCATTCTTCGTCAAAACTCTCAGGCGTTGTTGGTGGAGTAACATACCCGAGGGCCGCATCTGGATTTGTGATAATGATCCTGAGGCTTCCCTGCCGGTGTCGGCGGCTGTAGAGGCAATCGTCGACCACTACCATAATTTAGACCCGGGGTAGCCTCCATGTCGTCCTCCTGATTTTGCATGAAGTACTTGGCTTAAGGACTATATAAGTAGAGCGGTAGTCTTCCAACATCGGGTCCGAGGTCGGACACTTGTGGCGTGAAAGATTGAGGACCTTCTTTTCGGCCAAAGATGATTGTGTGATCCCATCCTCTTCTGTCTGGGACCGAAAAGTAAGCACCTTTTATGGAAGCAAGTCGATTTGGGGGTATAGACGGTTGTCACCCGTGTGTGCAGGCTAACGTCTAGACAGTCCCGTGTGGCATACGTTATATTAGGCTTATCATACTCAGAATAGTCTAACGGCAGTCTCTTATTGATGAAATAAGGAATTTTATCCACAGAGATTACATCATCAGGAGAGGGGATATCCACCTGTGTAACCATATATTTGGCGAGTTCTTCGTCCTCCTTGGCTACCCCCTGCGAGCTTAGAGGTCGGGATGATGTCTTGGGCAACTTGACCACCAAGGGTTCTGCTTGAGGTATTAATTTGCCTGAGAGTGTTGGATCGACACTTGGCTGCTGACTCGTCTTGGAAAGACGGATGACAATGGGCTCAGCAAGGGACTTTGTGTCTTCTGGTCGCCTTGGAGTAGATTTTGGCAATCGGATTACCATCGGTGTTACAAAGAGCCTTGCATCTTCCTGTTGCCTTTAATTGGACTTTGGCAGTCAGATCACCATTGGTCCTATGACAGGTTTTGGCTCTTTGCTGGATCTTGGGAGACAGATGACCATTGGTTCCAACTGCATAGGTGTGGCAGGAGAACCGAGCACCTCTTTATGCAAGGTTGCGACAAGGGGTGCGGCCCTGCCCGGTTTGCGAGCTTGGAGACGAATTCTCAAGGGTTCTTCTGGCCCTGTGATGGCTTCCAGCTCGTCCGTTATATATTTCCTGGATTCATCATATAGATAAGCCTCCAAAGAGTAATAAGATTCAACCCCTTTGAAGGGATCAATGTCGACAAATTCAGTTTTTACGGAACCGTGCTTACTGACATACTTGAAACACTGGTGAAGGGTGGATGGCATGATCATATAGTCATGTAACCATGGATGTCCCAGAAGGATGTTGTAGGAGGTGTCTGCATCTATGACGTAGCAGGTAACTTCCGTCTTCAAATCACCAATCTGGCACTTCAACTGGATCTTCCCTAGGGGATAGCTTTTTTTCGAGTTAAAACCGGTAATGGCAGTGTTGGTTGCCGCTATCCGATGCATAGGGATGCCAAGAAGTTGGAGCAGGCTTTTCGGGATAATGCTTATTGACGAGCCGGGGTCGATATGCATTCGATCCACCTTGATGTCGCCTATGTACCCAGTGTAGTACAAGGGACGATCATGCAAATTGGACTTGATCAATATGTCCTGTGGAGTAAATATGATATTGGGCATTGTATCTGTGTTATCGCCGCCCTATAGATATGCTGGCAGGTCTTCCCATGGAGGCTTGACTTAGCTAAGTAGGCATCAGCATTCTAGAGTACTTCGCTTAATGCAATACGAAGATCCTTGGAGAGCCTTAGAAGCTCATATAGCGACAACTTTGCTGGCGTATTATCCTATTGTGCTAATATATCGAAGTTGTAAGGTCTCTCCACTCCCTGAGGTGCATCATTGCAGAGTGGCATGTCGAAGCGAGTTTCCTTTGTCTTAGAATTATCCGCCAATGGAGGATAAGATGGATTTGGAACATCAGAGGGAGGCAATGTTGCTGGCTGAGGATCTTCGGCTGAACTATCCCGTGCGGGCTGGACTTGTGCTCCAGACCGGGTAACAATGGCTGGAGCTTCCTCAGCCTCGGCCGAAATTGTATGACAGGATCTAGACTTCCTGACCTTCTTCTTGCTGGTAGGAGATGACACCCCCTGGGTAACTTTGGACACTAAGTCTGGATGCACCCACATGATTTTTCCTCGCGAGGTAGTGAGAGGTACCAATCCAGATGTTTGGCTCCGAACGGGTAGAAAATTAGTAACCTCTATCATTGCCCGAGGGACAGATATGACCCCGTTTGGAGTGCTTGTCGGAGGAAAGTCGCCGAACTGAATAGACACCATATTTGCCGCCACAGTAACCTCTTCAAAATCTATCGACAGAGCTTTGGAGTCGATAAGACTCTGAATGTACCGCTTCAATTGGAAACAATCATGAGTGGCATGATGGACATAGCGGTGGAAGTGACAATACTTTGGGTCCTCTATTTCTGCTGCTCGAGGCTCGCACCTTGGTAGAGGGAGCTGGATCCTACCCCCCTTGCAAGAGCATATCGAAGATAGGTTTGACATGACTATCTTCAAATGAGTAATTGACCTTGGGCCATGGACCTTCCGCCTGTTTTTGTTCGGACTTCTGAGTCGCATCAGTGACGATGGCCTGTTTTCCCTTGTTGTCCCCATTAGTGGTGGTGCCACTGTTGCTGTTACTAGAGGTGGACCCAGGACGTTTGCCCTTATCTTCTCCATCTGGGATGTGTAATCCCAACTGGCGAGCTTTCTTCAATTTTTCCTCTACGTTGGTAGCGCTTATGATGAAGGTTGTCCAATCCCCGAACTGATCGTCACCCATCCAGAGGCTAATTACAGGGAGCAGCTTCTTCTGACAGATTTCAATTATGGAGCTCTCGGGATTGCCTTGGGGCAATCTCATTACAGTTTGGCGGAACCGCTCGATATAGTTCCTCGTTAGCTCCCTCTCTCCCTGAACGACGTCCATGAGAGACGACATCGTTACGTCATGCCCCACTTCATAAAATCTTTCCAGGAATATGTATTTGAAGACGTCAAAAGAGTTAATGCAGTTGTCGGGAAGGTTGCAGTACCAGTCGAACGCGATCCCCTCCAATGCTCCGACTAGCAGAGGTCTTTCCATCATAGGAATCGATATATAATGGTTTGTACCGCGATAGAAAAGGCACGTCTCTCAATGCAACAGGATATGGCTGCCGTATTCTGAGATCCCGAGAAGAATCTCAGGCATTGAACATTGCCCGAAGCTCCTGGACTTTTCTCCTTGTCTTCTTGGATTCATCTGCAGCTGAAGCAACGGATGCTGCTAAGGGATCATCACCCAAAGGAGGGGCGGTCTTGTTGGAGTCCGTGTTGACTGCGGGTCCCAGGCTTGTTTGTCCGGGCGTTCTTGCTGGTTGAGTTGGCAAGGCAGCTTTGATCTCGTCCACGGACTTGACCAAGGACAGGAGCATGGCTTCCAGCACTTCTAGTCGTTGTCGGTCAGAAGGCGCTTCATGATCTTCGTCATCCATAAAGACTGTTCTTACGTGGGTAGAGGTGGAAGGGATTGTGGCAGAGGTACTCTCTGTGCCATACCCTTGTATAGAGAAATCGTCAGAAAATGTCGGAATATTATCTTCCTCTGACTCGGAAGGGGTGCTACCCCCTATGCAGGAAGCTGCATCGTCTTGGTGAGGGTGGTGGCCCTCAGGTAAATCTGGGTCTGTTGCACAGTTTTGGAGGACTTCTACCCCCTGTATGTGCTCTTGGTACACCGGGTTGTCACATACATTGAGGGGACTGCTACCTCCAGCTTCATCTACTCTCAAGGAGGTCGAAGGTGCACCCCCGGGTGCCGAAAGCTTCTTTTTGGATCGAGTGCCTAAATAGACACCTCCTGTGGTTGATGGGAACCCCCCAGATGAGGGTCTCCTTGCAATACTGGTCGAGATGGCCGGGCTGGAAGAGCATGTCTTCTTTCCACCCTTGCCAAGAGGAACTTTTTGAGTTAAATTATAGGAGGTGAAAAGAAACTCCTCGTCCCCTGGAATTTGCACCTGTCTTTTGAGTTGTTGTCGGACAGGTACTGGCTGCTGCAGTCGCTGGAAAACTGACTGCCGATCTTCAGGTGCTGCTAATTTGTCGTAGCAGCAGTTGATGATGACTTGGGTGCAACGACGCCCCGAGAGGGACTCATTGCATGTCGATGCTGCCGTCTTGCGTTTGTGAGTAATCACATCACATAAGTCGGTAGGAAGCTGCTCTATCTTTGTACCAAACTTGTGAACTCGGGAATCCCGAGCGCACGGATGCTTAGGCATCATGTTTGCTCCCTGATCCGTGGCTAGTAAAAGCACTTGCTCTGGATCTTTAGAGGGAGACTTTCAAGACCCACCATGTCCGTTAGCCCTGGGGGACTTGACGCGGGTGGTTCTGTACAACGTTCCGTCAAGAGCCCGTGTACAGTCAATGGGGCCTACTGACAGTCAGCAACTTGGATAGTTGACTGGGCTGGTTGGGCCCGTACTGTCCTAGACTTTTTTGACTTAGCATCCAAAGGCGTATAGTAAAAGGTGTCCAGATTGATACATCCTGCATCCTCAGTGAGACGTATGGCGCAGGGCCCACATGAGAGGCGGTCAAACACAGAGCTTCTGACAGGGCCGCATGAGAAGTCCTGTTTGAGGCCAGGATTGGTCGTCGCATTGACCATCTTCTTGCGGCTAGAGCTGGCTGCCGCATGGATTATCTTTCTACGGCCAGGGTTGGCTGCCGCATGAGTTGGCTGCCTGTGGCCACAGTTGGATGCCGCATGGACAGACTGTCGATCTCCTCTATGCGGCTTCTTCTTTGTCCGCATGGATTTCCCTTGTGCCCCCAAAAACTCAGCATCGTAGTATTTTCCTCTGCTGGATTTGGGGACTGTGGGGTCCTCCGCGGTCGAAAACAAAGCCGCAAGAGAGTTCTGGTCACCGTCTTGGGCTGCAGAAGAAGCTTCTTCGAGAACTTGGTTGGGGGCAACAGTTTTGTGCACCGACGTCTTACGAGTCCTCTTTAGGTTGGCTCGCTTCTGAGACGGGCTGGCGCTCCCTTCAGAGAGCAATTCTTCGAAGACTTGTTGGACAAAACGAACCACAAGCATCTGATGTATAGAGCCGAGCTTGGACGTGTCAGATTGCGTCACTAACTTCTCATCGGAAAAGAAGGACGTCCCCAACAGAGTCGCCATCGTGTTTGCCATAAAAAATTAAAGACAGGTATTACAGAACACTGAAATTGATTGCAAACTTGCTTGTACAAAGGAAAGCCTAGAAAGAAATCCTAGAAAACAATCTAAGTACAATTGTTTAGTTTTGATTTTGGGGGGGTGACGATGGAGGCTCGGAAAAGTGCTATCAACTCTGCCTCAATCCGTGGACTATCTGATGCAGTCTCTAGCTCGTGAAGAAATTGCTTTTTTCTTAAAGGTTACCAGCCTTTTGCAGGGGTCTGGCACCCTGCTATTTATAATAGAATGTATGTTGAGCCGCATAGACGGCTTGCGGCCACGTGGCTGATTAACACGCGAAAACCTGCTCTTTGGCTTCCATCTGTCGATTTGTTGGGATTTTGTTGCAGAAAATCTGGGTAGTTAAGGACTTGGTCAGATTGCCACGTGTCCTGTTGCAGGAATCATCATTTTTTAGCCGTATAGTTTTTTCAGTCTTCGATCATGTGGGGTCGCATGAGACTCATGCGGCTTGGATCACAGTTACTCTTGGCTGTATAAAGTTTGGAGACTTTGGGGCCATTTAAGTCTGAGCCGCATAAGGTTCATGCGGCATAGATGACACTCTTCTGGCCGCATGAAGGCGTACGAATCCTGCTTTAGGGCGACGTCTCACGTCTTATCTTTTTTGTCGAAGTGTCAGAACTGTCATGTTTGCCAGGACTTGTCAGCTTTATCAGTCGAACTGTTCCTCTTGGTCGCATATCTTTCTTCTGTAGCTGTTTGTCGATGGACCACATATGTCATTGAACCAGTCATGCGGTTTTCCTTCATGCAGACCTTTTTGGCCCAAAGTACCTATGCGGCAATTTGTAATCCGTATGAACCCCATATTTTTCATGCTTCTATAGTAATACATGACAAGAATATGAATACGGGTGAATATGATCAAGGTATCAACTAATTATACCTGAATCCTGGAGACGTAATCATCAACCATCCATATATTTGTTTTATAAAGCGAGCTCAACAATAACCTGGAGAGATCACCAGGTCCTCAAAAGGGACGTAGTAAGACACATAATATACATGCCAAAATAAAAACAGTAAAAACTTGCATAAGAGAAATATAAATACTCTATACTAACCAAACTACGTGAAATGCACTTGAGGACAACTTTCGACACTGGGTCTGACAATCTATACTCTCTCAACCAGAGCTCATCACGAAACTGCCGGCCAACAATAACTCACTCACAACCCACAGCTCGTCTCAAGACTTTAGTTACAAGAAGGTTTATGATTGTCCTATTTAGATGCCATATTCATAAATAAGTGGATAATTAAATGCATTGTAGCCATTAAATATTTAGACTGAGCTCTAGTTACAAAGATAGAATTAATATTGAGTTTAAAATTTTATAGTTTAGTTTAAATAATAATTATTAAAGTAATTTAGAATATGCTTGGTTGAATTTGTTTCTGATTTAGAAAGAAAAAAAATTCATTTTATCAATGAATATTAATATCTTTATATAAGCTCTTATCTATAATTTTAACCTAAATATAAATTTTTAGTTATTTATTTTACCAATATATGTAATTAGCTTGATTGCTGTAAAGCCTACTTTTAAATATTTGGAATCCAAAGAAAATCAAGAATTTGGTGTTAGGGGTTTAATAACTTCTTAGTGCCTAGATGGCTTGGAACCATCCTCGCTCTCCAGTATTTTGCTTCGAAAATTTCTTCGATGTCAAGAGGACCCTCATAAGAGGGCATTGTCCCCCACTGATCCCGTTAATGGATTCGGAGATATTGTTTGGAAAATAATTGACAATAACCTTACTGTTTGAAAATTTAGTGTTTATTTCGATGGCACATATAATTAACGTGAACTAATAAAAGAAAGGGAAACCTTCGTGAGTTACGGATTAGGTTAGGGGACAACAAATTGAAACTGAATTATTTTTTAGTCGAAATAATTTTACAGCCGACTTGATTTTTACTCATAATTACAGTGGGATGTGAAAGGGATATACGAGCACCTAATTTGCATGTTTATTGGGAGCGTGCGGAAGCGTTTGCCAACCTACCTGACCAAAACTAACCCTCGTCTAACGGACACCAAGCACAAGATGGAGACAAGTATATGGCGATGACATACGTCACCTGGACAAATCCCAACCTTTAATAACTCAGATGAAATTACAAGATTGATAGAACTCACGTTGAACCCTTTGCCCTAATAGGTTCAACCCCCTCACCACTCTCAAGAAGAAAAAAGAAGATTACAATTAAGATCACTTACCAACCCGTAGCAATCTCCCTAACCGAAGTTGATGACTCCTCGATTAGACCTTCTTCTTCCTTCTGTCTTGGATGGCGAAGTCCGAAGAGCAAATTACGGACTTTCTCATAGATTTTCTTATGGACAAGCACCCAGAATCTTCACTTTTGTGCTTTATGCTTATTATTTGTGCCTCCATCCTCACCCCATATATATAGGATGAAAAAAATATCATATTTTAGGTCATAATATGATTTCTTAATTATGAAGCCCTCAAAGAAGAATCCTATTAAACCTAAACTAGCCCATCAATTATCCTATTTTAATCATAATAAGATTTCCTAAAATAAGAATCCTATTATATCTAAAATAGCACAACACCAATTATGGACATCCAAATCTAATCTAATCAAATATTTAATAAGATTTGGATTTCACAAGTATGTTGTTACCAAATCCAGACTGGACTCCAACAATCTCTCCCTCCAGTCTGATGAGAGGGTATTGACCCCATGGGTCCTCAACTGGACTCCATGTCTGTCGTCCCACGACAGAATTCCTGCTCCCCTATGCCAATGATCTTTGATCCTCCGAGTTGCTTTGCATCTTCCTTTGTCTCCAGCTCCTCGACCGTCACGTCGATGCTAGCTGCCAAGCATAGCACCTCCTGCCACTGGGATCCTGTCAATATCAACGACACGACCAAGACCGAAGTCCCTGACGATCAGCCTCACCGTAAGTCTTAGCTGCTTGTCCCCGACTTCCGTCTTCCACCGAAAAGTGTTATCGTTCCGACGAGCTTCTTCACCCTTGGTTGTCCCAACCAAGCGGACAGTGCGATTCTCACAAGATTCGAACTCTTGAACCTGCCTACCTGTAAACCCCCCGATTTTGTAAATTATTTTATTTTAATTTAATTTAAATATTTGTTTAGTAATTTTTTAAATTTTAAATGGCCTTGTGATCTATTATATGATTTTTAACAACCTTTCAACCGTGCGACACCTCCGCTCGTTTAAAAAAAACCCTGATACTTTACACCACTACACCACAGCCACCTCGACCCTAAACCAGTAGCTCGGTGCCCCTGTCCAACCACCGCCGCCGCCCCAGACTGCCGGTAATCGCCGAAAAATGCGCCTCAAAACCGCCCTCAACTGCAGCAACTCACAGCGAGGTACCCCAGTTCTCCTCCCGCTTTCTCACTGTGTAGTTGTCCGTTTCATGAATCGTAAAAAGTTACGGGAAGCCAACATGACCCTCTAGGATTCCCATTAAATAGAATTAATTTAGAAGCCCTAGATTGATCGCAAAATCGATCCAAAGTTGACGAAAAACCATATTTTGGAACTGTAAAAAATCAGTCCAACTACCCGACTTTGAACATTATTTTCTTCCAATTCATGCACGATTTTTAATTTCTATTTGAAGGCGTCTGTTGACAACATATAGGGCATCATTACTCAGTTTTTACAGTTAATAGTAGTTGATTATATTTTGTTTAAAATTATTTCCAAAATACTGAAAAACTATGTTTTAAAAACTAAAATTTTGGAAAAATTTCTCGATACGACGTGTGCCCCGACAAATCGGACGATGTGGTTGCAACCCATGAGCATCGAAAGACGCGTATGGATGTTTTCGACGTGTGAGATTCGACGAAACTCAATTTCGTTGTGTGTGCACGACGAAATCAAACCGTATCCGTCGAAAGTTTCCTGTATCGACGTTTTGTAAACTTCGTGTCCAATTTTAAACCGCTCATCAGACTGAGACAAAATTTGCGCCATTGGATTCAAAATATTTTTCTGTTCCAGTGGCCCAAGTTTGTTCTGATTCTGAGAAGGTTGACCGGAACACTATTTTGGCGGACCCGCAATCCGATCCAACGAGTGAATTTATGCACGGCCTACCCGAATCCAACTTTGAACATACGTTTAGATTTGTATCGTCAAACCGGACGCATAGATATATAATTTTATAACTTTTAGAGACCTTAGTTCTGGCGTATTTTTTGGTGCAAAATGGGTCAACTGTGGACACCAAATTGACCCGAAATTACAATTTTGTCCTTGTATCCAGAATTGGACTTTTGGGTAGGCAACCTTAGATATTTCTTTTATGACAGAAACGTTCGTGATGTTTATTTCAGCATCCAAAGACGTTTGCTAGAGTTGACGTTCACAGCTTTGTTTTCTGACGATTTGAGTCACAAGACTTGTCAATTCTTCACACCACTCCAGGCGAGAAAACTCGTCATGATTTACTATTTTTTATGTTCATTTATTACTATTATTTATTTCAGTATTTATTTCCTGTCTAGTTCTATCATACTGTGCGTCCAAGTTATACTTGGGTGCGAACGGCTATTTTTAGTCGTTTACTATTATAGTTGTTTATTTAATTGTATTGACTTAGTATAGTTGACCACCACATTCATGTGAGATATTGGCATATCACCTATGGCCTTTACACATGTATACCATGAGTTGTGAGTCCCATGTAGGACACGGTCTTGCATATTCGGTTGGCCTCCGTTACGTATGGAACGTACGACGGTTAGGATATAACTGCTGATAGTATATGCATGTTTAGTAGATTTAGCAGTTATTAGATGATCATATGTGTCATAGACATGACATTGTTAGACATAGTGGTGGGGAGGATAGTTCCTTAGCGTATGGGCCACGTTGCACTTTCCCTTTGTAACCCAGAAGCTCCGCTGGAGATACGGTGTGAGATGACCCTCTCAGGTTTGCCACTGTCGTTCTGAGAAACGTTATGCGCTGAGGCCCTTGATTCCCAAGCGAGAATTATGCCAGATCCTATTTATTAGCCAGAGTGTTCATGCGTCAAAGGTTTGTTCTTAAACTGTATTTTACTTAGAATGGTTAGAGGACCCGCATGGTTTACTTACAGTATATTGGCATGTTGTATGTTTTTTGTTGCGTCCCTCTGAGGACTTGGTGATTTCTTCAGGTATAGATGAGCAGGATCATCCTCAGGAGTATAGATCAGCTTTGGAGATGGTTTATGTTGACAAGGAGATGTACCCTACTGATCAGCCCTAATCATATCTTAGCATTAGAGAGATTTATCATTTTGTGTAGACAGCTACTCTGCTTTTGCAGACTTACATTATAGCTGTTTGGTAGTAGATATGTCTCCACCCGGCTATCTTCATATTGACTATTATTTTTCATTAGTGGATTTATTATCATATTTATTGTGGATGAGATAGACTTCCTAAGACATTTATTATTATATTCACATTTATAGCTTATGTATATATATCGGGATTATCTATATATTGGATTATATTACCGTATCTATACAGCTGGTGCAAAATGTTCCTAGTCCTAACATAAATGGGACTGGGGCGTTACATATTTTTATGGTGGCCCATGCAGGTCAGAAGATATCGTATCGGTTACGTAATTGTACTGATACGAGCCTGCACATAGGATTAGAAATTAGGATCTCATCCACATTATGTTACTCTCTCTTTTGATTTTATTTTCGAACTCTCATTTGACGGGTTGATTTGCCTTCTGTTTGAATCTATTATAACGCTTCTTTTCCCTTCGTACCAGTAAAATAAATTCTCGAAGCGAACGTATCTCTCCTCGTGCTATCACATTTGGTGATTCAGCAACTCAAGAGGAACAGACTCCATCGCAGCCTCCGATGACAGCCCCATTTACTCCTTTCCAGCAGGGGCAGTCCAGCATGATGCCACCGACGGTGCAACATTACTCCCAGATGTATGCACCAACGTCGGGACAGTTTGAGCATCTAACTGTAGTACCCCAGGGAGGGTACATACCACCACCACCTCCTCCTCCATTCCCTCACCAGATGTCCTTCACACCCATTCAACCTCAAGGGCAGCCGATGGATGGGAAACAAATGTTCCAGATATTTTATACAATGATGCATGCCCAGTAGGCGATACAGCAGCAGACTCAACAGCGACAAGCTGAGTCACTTTGAGAGAGCATCATGTCAGCCTTGGCACATGCGGCACCACCAGCAAATCAACATAGGGGCGGATCTATCGCTGTGTTCTGGAAGATGATACCCAAGCCGTTCTCTGGAGAAGAGGACCCTACCGAAGTTTATGCATGGCTTACCAACATCGAACATCAACTGGTAGCAACTGAACTTCCTAAAGAGAAGTGGATGACGGCCGTCAGAATGCAGCTGACCGGTAATGCACATCATTGGTGGGAGACTGAAGAGGAGAGACTAGGCCCTGAACAAGCTACATGGGAAGGAGTTCTCTAGACTCTTCCGGAAGATGTACATTCCAACTACGGCACAAGCAAAACTCCAGGAGAAGTTCATATACCTTATTCAAGGTAATAAGACAGTGGAGGAGTACAATACGGAGTTCCTGCTACTGAGTCGATACGTACCATACTTGATCCAGACGGAAGAGCAAAAGGCAAAAAAGTTCTATGATGGGCTTACTTTCAAGATGCAGAGGCTAGTAGGATTGGTAGCACCTATATCTTACTCAGTCATTCTCATCACAACCAGACGCCATGAGAGAATCAACAAAAGAGAAGCTAGCCAGAAGCATCCCAATTCAGCAGCTGGACCAGCCAAAGTAACGTAAGGCGGACCTATTAGACGACCCACGACACAGCAGCAACAACAAAGAACCATGCCTTACCAGAAGTCTTTTTGCCATTTCTGCGGGAAGCAGGGACACATTCGCAATGATTGTCGTCTTCGGCTTGGCTTGTGCATGAGATACAGATCAGGACAACATATGGCTAAGAATTGTCCTGAACAGCCAACTCCAGCACTTCCTGCACCACGGTCTGGACCACAAATGCAGAAGCCCGTGGCACCAGGAGTAGGAGCACCTCGCCTACCATTACCAAAGCAGATAGCTCAGTTTGATAGAGCCAAAGCTCAGGGCTCCAACCAGAGGTTTGGGCAAGCTTTTTTACTAGCTGTGGATGAGCCAATTCGGGAGGGTGAGCTTATAGCAGGTATCATATTAGTTGCTTCATATCCTGCTATTGCATTGTTTGACACTGGAGCCACACATTCATTCATAGTCACCAATTTTGCAACTAGACATAGCATTGCTAATGTACCTCTACCTTAAAATGTTAGAATTCTTACCGGAGGAGGGATAGTGCCTGTTAGTAGCATATTTAGATCATGTCCTGTAGAAATTTGTGGAAGGAAGATGAAGGCTCAATTTTTTGTTTTTTCTATGCCAAATTTTGACGTTGTTCTGGGGATGGACTGGCTAAGTCAATATCATGCCACCCTTGACTGTCATAAGGGCAGTATTGTGTTCAGACCACCAAAAGAGGAGGAGTTCGAGTTCACTAGAGAATCTTCTAGTGATAGAGTTGTACCAAAATTAAGAACTCATATGAAGATAGAAAGAATTTCTTATCCTCCTATTATCACCGAGTTACAAGTATTTCCCGAATAGCTGCCAGGACTGTCGCCTGACAGAGACCTTGAGTTCTCTATAGATCTTGTTCCAGGAGCCGAACCAATCTCGTCTCATGTGTATCGACTAGCACCAAAGGAGTTGACAGAAATGAAGGTTCAAATAGACGAGTTACTCGAGAAGGATTTCATCCGAGCCAGTGCATCGCCATGGGGAGCTTCATTTTTATTTGTGCCAAAGAAGGATGGCTCAGTGTGCATGTGCATTGATTACAGATCTCTGAATACGGTGACGGTAAAGAACAAGTACCCTCTGCCACGTATTGATGATTTATTCGATCAATTATCAGTATCTATAGTATTTTCTAAGATCGACTTGAGATCGGGTTACCATCAGGTGAAGGTTCATATCTCGAAGACTGCATTCAGAACCAGGTATAGACACTATGAGTTTTTGGTCATGCCTTTCGATATGACCAATGCTCCAGTTGTCTTTATGAATCTTATGAATAAGGTTTTTCATCAATACCTGGAAAAGTTTGTAGTTGTCTTCATAAACGATATTCTTATATACTCAAAGAGCCCTGAAGAGCACGAGCAGCACTTGCGGATAGTCTTGGAGATATTGAGGAAGGAGAAGCTTTATGCAAAGCTTAGCAAGTGTGACTTCTTTCTTGAGAAGATTTCTTTCTTTGGGCATGTCATCACAGGAGAAGGTATCTCAGTAGATTCGGAGAAAATCTCAGTAGTGAAGTCGTGGCCTGTTCCCACTACAACCTTAGAAGTAAAAAGTTTTCTTGGACTGACGGGTTATTACCACAAGTTTATACAATATTTCTCACGAATAACTAGACCTATGACTCGGTTGACTTGTAAAGACCAAGAGTTCATATGGACAACCGATTGTCAAGCCGCCTTTGATGAGTTGAAGAAGCAGTTGACCACAACTCCCATCTTGGCCATTCCATCAGGACCAGAAGGATTCGTGATATATAGCGATGCATCCGAAAAGGGATTGGGATGTGTCCTGATGTAGCATGGCAAAGTAATAGCATATGCATCATGACAGCTGATAGTGCATGAGAAAAACTATCCAACACATGATCTGGAGCTTGCGACAATTATTTTTGCACTAAAGCTTTGGAGACATTACTTGTACGGTGAGAAAGTAGATATCTATACTGATCACTATAGTCTCAAGTATGTCTTCACGCAGAAGGAGCTCAATATGAGACAATGAAGATGGTTGGAGCTGATGAAGGACTACGAGTTAGAGCTACACTACCACTCGGGCAAGGCTAACGTAGTAGCTGATGCATTGAGCCATAAGCCCATTTGTCACCACCACTTTTCTAAATTAAGGTTATTTTAGTTTTTGTGTGCTAATTTGAATTATTATTATTATTATTATTATTATTATTATTATTATTATTATTATTATTATTATTATTATTATTATTATTATTATTATTATTTATTAAATTGATTGGTGTGTGGCTTTGATTGGTGTTTTTGGTAGTAGCAATTGGTTTAACCTTAGTCAACCTTGATTAGAAGACTAACCATGTAATTAGAATCCTTTTTAGCTAATTAGATTTTAAATTAGAGCTTTAGTCCATATTAGGAAACAATTAAATCATTTTTAGACTATTTTACATGTAGCCATTTTGGCCTTTTTGCTAATGGACTTCATATGAGTTTTAATTGTATAGTAGCCTATAGAAAACCCTAATCTAACCCTAGCCATACCCTATGGCCGGCCAAACAGCAGCACCCCTTCATATTGTGAGAAAACTTGTAGCCGTCAAGTTTCACAAACCCTAAAATTCTCTCTTCTCTCCAAAAGTCCAACTTTCTCAATTCTCATCTAAATCCTTCCAAACAAAGTGCGTTGCGATCGTTGGGAGGAGAGGAACCTGCTGGAGACTTTTTAGCAAGGAATCAGAGGCGTTGGACCGGAGAAAATCGGCATCGACGCGTTTGGAGGCTTGGTTCATTGAGATATTGACTCTTAATAGGTAAACCCCTCTAAACACATGTAAATTTTAATTTTTCTTCATAGATGCATCTATATAGGAACCCTGGACCTGTGCATGAAGTTTGGTAGGTTTTTGTATTCGTTTGATAGGCGTATCGAGCACGTGTCGGTGTATTGGGACACGTGTTCGACGAAATGCTGCTTAGAATTGAAATTCGTATTTTTCGATTATGTTATTACGAATTTGTTGCTGTGTATATTTAAAAAAACTTTCGTGAAGATGGATATCGATTTGACACTTTTTCGGTGTCCAAATCGGATACGGACACGCGTGCACGAGGCCTGTGCACAGCCCCGTGCGTGTCCTACTGTTCGAGTGTCATAACTCGACGCACAGGATACAATTTAGTATAAAATTTCATGGACATGTGGGGGCAACCTCTTTCCACATGCTCCTAAAATTTTACGATATTTCGTAAAGCATGCGCGGAGAAATCGAAGTCGCACGGGTCAGCCCACTGTACACGCGGGCGAGAAATTGCCGCTGACACGGCCTTCGTTCGCGGACACGACACGATGAGGACTCATTCCAGGAGCATGGACACAAAGCCCTAGACCTAATCTACCCAGGGACCAAACCATGTGACATGACATTGCCCGTGTCGCGAGCCACGGAGCTCGACACGCGCCCATGAGGCCGCGCGCGCACGTACGTACAGCCCCTGCAGTCTGAGTGTCATAACTCGATGGATACGATACGGTTTGGCATGAAATTTTATGGACACATGGGGGAAACCTCTTCCCACGTGCTCATGAAATTTCACGAGATTTCGATGAGTATTCGCGAAGTTATCGCTCTGCACTGATTCGGCTGATAACGTGCACGCGGGTACGTGCCCGTGCGATACGCACTGACTGGACACGATACAGACACGGGTTCGACCCTGTGAGTACGTGATCATGTCATACACATATAAACCTTCATGTTTGCCAAGTTTTACGAGTTCTAGTTTTGTATTTTGAGAATTGGGTATTGAGTTGGATTTTCGAAATTGTGTTAGATTATTTTTGAATGGATATATTATTTGAAATCGATTTTCTGAGTATAAACTCAGATTTCTGAGTTTGATGTTGGTTTTAGTTTAGATTTTGACATTTGATTTTGTATATAGATCTAAAGGTTGCATTCAACATATATATATATATATATATATATATATATATATATATATATATATATATATATATATATATATATATATATATATATATATATATATATATATATAAAATATATATATATATATATATATATATATATATATATATATATATATATATATATATATATATATATATATCAACTTTGAGTCAAACTTGGCCCAAACTTGACCCAAATAGACTTGAAATGACTAGAAAACTTAAGTTTGTTGACTTTAACCCAAAATGACCTATAATCATTTAGAATGCATTGTAATTTCTCTTATTTCATATTAGACACTTTGTAACCTGTGATTGCTCTAAATAGGACATCGTGACTCCGGTTCGAACATCTGTATTCATCAATCACTCAGGGTAACATGCGAGTACATTCTTTGATAGTTCTTTTATTTACTTGTCGATTTCCATATTTCAGTTCTATTTGATTCTATGTTACAAACACGGATTGATATTTCTGGAATTCATGTATGTCACGACCCGCACCCACCGTGAGGGTACGAGAACGTAACAATGTCCAGCCTACGCCGCAGTGTCGGCGGTAGAACGCTGTTCTAGGTCATGAACTATAACTACATAAAATGAAATATACTCTCCAGAAGGAGGCCAACACCGAGGTACAACTCAATCACAATCTAAGGTAGAATGTAGCACGATGGAAATAGATAAGAAATCCTCAACTGAGGTACAGCAGAAATGGAATACAAGTCTCATCATCTCTAAAATATACAACTCTAAAAATAAAGACGACAGCTAAGCATAAAAAGAAGGAACAGTCTAAGCTATCTACATTATACAAGGTATCATCCTGAGTAGCTGCCTGAACCTCCCCAGGGGTCCAGGTCGCGAGTGTCAACTAGGCAAACTCCAAGTAAGGGTGCAGGGTTCCTCATCATCCTCTGTAAAATTTTCAACAGGTCCAGTCAGGACGGAAGCGAGCACAAAACATCTCACGCAGTTCATATCATGTTAGGAAATATAAAGCATGCAATAGAGTAAGGTACATGAAACGCTGAAAGAAAGAAGTATATGAAAAACAGTAGAGATTTGATAACAGAAAATATCTAAATATGATAAGTAAGAACTGTAAGCCTACTGTGATTTAGAGTACAATATAGTTATGTAAACGGTCTAGAAAAATGCAATGGTAACTCCATTGTACGTGGGTGTACAATAGACATATACAATAGTTATACAATCTTGTACAATAGGATTTGATTACATAACCAATTCTACTCCCCCTCCCCAATCAATACACAAGGATCCACTCCAGTTACGTTATCTTGCACAATAGTGTACAATATTATACAATGGATGTACAATATTATACAATAGGTGTACAATGTTATACAATAGTTGTACAATGTTATACAATAGTGTACAATGGTCCCTGGAACTCATATGATAATGAGAGTACAATATGCACAATGAGTGTACAAGGATATAGGTATTCAGTAAATACAATATGGAAGTGAAACGCACATCACAATATGTATCTAGTGAATACAAGAGGATAACATCCCAAAAGAAGATCCTTATAGTACCAATCCGTGATAACAATCGTATCAGCATCAAGTACAGTAATCTAGAGCAAGAATGTAAATCCAGGCAAGTATGAAACGGTTAGAGAATGTACTCGTCTCGTATCTGAATGTCTGAAGTAAATATACTGCCTGAGGAGAGGTGTCTGTCTCCTAATCAGAGCAACACAAGTTACAACATGTCTAAAATAAGGAAATAGACTGCTACAATGCATCTACATGCTGTCTAGGTCAAACTAGGCTAAAGTCAACACTTGGTCAACTCTAGTCAACTATCTAGTCAAAGCTAGGTCAACTGGGTCAACATAGACTCAATGAAGTCTCACTAGGCCTAACCAGTCTACCCTAGCTAGTACACACCATACAAATCCAAGGCTATACAAGCCAACACAAGTCACATATCAAGATACATCACATTCATGCATATTCAACATTATATATATATATATATATATATAAGAGAAAAGAACTAACATGTAAAGCTATGTGTGTGTGTGTGAACATGGAGGTGTACATGAAAAGAGAAATCAACACTAGTTATGAGTTTATACTACACATGGCACAAAGCTAACCCATCTACATTACACATGTATTATACTTAACATGCATGGCTACAAGTATACATCTATATACATTAGATTAGAGACTATTTAAGTTATAACTAACATGCATCTATACTTTACATAAATCTATATATATTATAGCAATCATTTAGAGAAGGGTTACATGGCATGGTGGTTGATATAGAGTGGGGTATCCTTGTGCAGAGGGTGAAGTTCATTCTCAGTTTAGTTCCACATTTACATATAAACTAAAGTGAGCTATCCCATAAACTGGTGTAACTAACCACATAAAATGAACCATGTTATCTGAAATCTGCCATTAAGCCAATATCCCATATGCATACAGCTCATGCATTGTCTAATACTGAAATTAACTAACATTTCGAATTAAGGGGTTGAAGGTTAACATTACATTCATAGACATTCTACTATATTGAAAACTAAAATTGGCTTGGCAATAGGAAAAGGAAGGTATATATGCTTACATGGACAGTTCAGTGTTCGAACAACCTAAAATAAACTAACATTCAATCTATATATCAGCTATGCATTGGTTCTATGTCTACATATGAAATTTGATATTGCATTTACAATATTTATACATTATGCATTCATATCTATCATTACATATATACCTTGCATTTATATCTAGCATTCATTATATACTTTCATGCATGCATTGTATATCATTTTTCATTCATGCATTTATGCATTGCTTACATATATTACATTAATTGCATTCCTACATGCTTGCATTCAACCATATATATACATTAATGTAAATAGGATATATATCATATATATATCATTTCATTCATCTAACATATCATACATTACATACTCTATATTCATTTAATATCCATACTACATAGGCTTATAGGTTACACAAAATTCATATATCGTATAGTCACTCTTTTACTTAAAACCAATATTGTACCAATTGGGCATTCACTAAATTCTAGGATTAAAGTATGTTGTAGTACTTCATGTTAGCTTTTCGAAACTTCAAACGGATCGCATTTTCGTGTCCGGAAGCTCCCGGAATCGTGAAAATACCGAAACGCGTTCGTCTTTCGTACAGCTGACACTCAAATAATTCTACAGAAAATTACAGAAAGAATTTGGCTTATTAAAATATATATTTGGAAAGCTAACTTCGATATGGTTCTTTTAAAAAAATGGAAGATAAATCAGAGTTTTAAGCTAAAAGTTATGACATTTCTAAGTTGCTATTGCTACTAAAAATGTGGATAAAAATTATGACGAATTTGGGTAGTTTGAGACAAAAGAGAACAAGTATATAACATAATATATCAAGAACTCACTCTCTATCCTAATATATATATGAGACACTATAGAACACATCTCCAATACAAAAATATGAGATTAAACATGTAATAATTCATTCATACATAACAACAACACATAGTGTGTCCAAATTTGGGGTTTTCCCACATGGACACAACCACAACACAAAGGACACTCCTATGACCTCCAAATGGACACGAAATGGACACAAATGGAGATACAACCATGGGGGTCATTCCTATGGGTTCAAAATTATAATGTCCGTGGTTCGTATCACGTATTGGGAATACGTGTACGTATTTTTGGTTTGTCATAATTAGCTAGCCTTGGGTTTTATTTTACATATTGCATTAGCATGGTTCATCATGGCATTACATTGGCTTGGTTTGGTTCGGTTTAGTGGGTTTGGCTTGGTTTGGTTTTATGTGGAGAACCACTCCCACCTACCACCACTCCCACCATAAATATCTATCTCACTCTCTCTCTTCCATTATTACTCATTACTCATTCTTCTTCTCCATCTTTACTTCTCCACCTACCAGGAGAGAGGGAGAGCTTAGGCAAGTACATCTTGCTTCATGGAGGAACCCCATTTTATTGTTCCATTATCTTTTTCATGTGTTTCTAAACCACTTTAGTACTTGGCATTTTTCATTTCCATGGTTAAATTTTTGTAGATCTAGCCTTGTGGTATTTTCGGTTTTCAGGATTTTTGATCCATCAAACTTGCATATTTTTGCTAGTTGATGGTTCCATGTTGTAAGAAATTTCGTTCTACCCCATTTTGACCTATGGAAGTCCAAATTTGGACTCATGTGGGAAATTGGGTGGTGTGGAGAAGCCATGGTATTTTTCCATGAACTTCTTCTCAGTTGGCAACAATTATTACTATCTTGCATTTTGGCCGCATGAATCATGCTTAGCCGCATGGACATGTCAACATTGTTTGCTTTCTGACATGATAGCATTTATTAGTCAGCATGTTAATTGGGTAAGGCCTAATAATAATTGCCACGTACAGCTTGCAATTGCCTGCATTAATTGAACTAGAGAGCCGCATGCATTTACAAATATTTTAGCTGCATGATAATTTGAAAGCTGGCCGCATATGCCTTTTTCCCTCCTCCATTTAAATTAGCCCAGCCGCATATAGCTATTTAATAATGTAGTGGCCGCATGGTGCTTGCACGTAAACAATTCTCGGCCGCATGGCAAATACTCTGGGCCGCATGCAAACTTTTGCTTACAGATAATGCACTTTGCATGCAAGGTTCCATGCTTTAAATATTAAGTTCATGCTTTAGGCTTAGATATTAATACTTTAAGCAATTGGTAAATGGTTAGATGCATGCTTACGTAAGCATTCAAGAATTCACTAGTGCACTTTCCTTAGTGCATTTTCTTTAGTGCTTTAAATGCTTTTTTTTTTTTGCTTTTAGGTCCTTAACATTTAATAGTTATGCCTTAAGGGCTTTCTTGGGAGACTCAGCCGCATGAGTCCTTAGGAATGCATTTACTGCCTTTTGGCATGCATTTTTTGTGCATTTTTCTAATGCATTTCTTTGGAGAGTCAGCCGCATATGCATTTTTTGGATGCATTAGCACATGTGTTCTTGCTCGGAAACCATTGTGGCCGTGTGGAAAATTTAGTGAGCCGCATGGCTTATGTAAAATCCTGGCCGCATGCAACCACAGTTGCTGGCTTGCATTTATTTTGGAGCGGCATGGCCTCCCACCAATTCTTTGGTCGTATGGCCATATGTACTGGCATGGCTTATTATATTATATGAATAATTGCTTGGCCACATGAACCAATATTTAATTGGTTCACGTGAACCTTTTCTTATTGCATTAATTGTGGGGGCCCACATAACTTCTTTTAGTTGACTTGCTTGCTGAAGTAGGAGCTTGCAATTATTGCGGGTCCCACTATCTTTTGTCTTACTTGATTTTATGTCCTCTTTGTTATGTCGGCCGCATGGGTGGCCTCCCACTCTCTTTGGCCGCATATAGGTTCTCCCACTTTGGACCGCATGGGTCCCACTTGATTGTTTAAATATCTTATTTGTGCGATTTGTGGTCCGAATTTCTTCCCACTCCCAACATGAAAGTTGTAGAGTTTCTCTTTGGCTTCAAGAATATATATATTATATATTTATTATTATTTAATTGTGCCCGTTTCTCTCCTCTTTGATAAATTAGAATGACTTGACAGTGACCCGTAGTGGTGCACACTTGACAATGAACTTGACATGATAACTTGACAGTGAACTTGACATGATATACCTGACATGGTAGTGGCCCGTTGTGGCGTACTCTTAATATGATAGACCTGACATGATATTTCTTGAAATGCTGTTGCGACGGCTAATACGACATGACAAGATTGAATAACTTGGACACCGTGGATAATTGTACTTGTACAAATGAACCCGTCTTGTCTTGCATCATGTCTAAGACGGGGATCCCTGAGTACCACGGTCAGGGGTACCCACTGAAATCAACTAAGGCTAACAACTAGAATAAATCCAGTAGTCATGAAGAGATTTCCCAGCTACAGGCAATCCCGTTATCTGGGCGCCCCACTTGGGATCTGTAGCCTACCGTCAAGTAGGGCACATTTCCAGCACACTGTCATGTGTTGCACCCTCTAAGTCACCTAAGGGTCACTACTAAAATATCATCAAATAGCGACGTATATTAGCGACGGCAAGAAAATACGTCACCAGTAGCGACACCTATATAAGCACGTCGCGGAACGTCGCTCACCAGCGACGTTCTACGACATCAGTGTTTTACGTCGCTGAATAGCGACGTTCCGCGACATAATATAAATATATGTCGCCACATTGCGACGTTTAGCGACGTCATAAAGTGACGTCGCTAATTTATTTTACTTAGGGCACGCCGCTGCCTTCTTTCCCCCCACTCTCACTCGAAAATCCCAAAATTCTCATTTTCTCCCGCCCCCAACCCCCCCGGCGACTCCCTCCCCCTCTGCGACTCCCTCCCACCTCCGGCGACCCACTCCCCCCCGGCGACTCCCTCCCCCTCCGGCGAGCTCCTCCTCCTCGAGCTCCTCCTCCCCCAATCCGAGGTCCTCCTCCTCGTCCTCAGGTAAACCCTAACCTAACTCCTCTCTTTCCTCCTCCTCCTCTCCCACAGACACACACACACACACGGACACACACGGACACGGACACACACACACAGACACAGACACACACACATACAAACACGGACACTGACACACACACACACACACATACACACACGGACACGGACACTGACACACACACACACATACACAAACGGACACTGACACACACACACACACAGATATAGACACATGCACACACACACATACACAGATTTATTCCTAGTTTAAATGGTTTAAATTGTGATTTAAATGCTAGATTTGATTCCTAGACATGTTTTTAATATATGTTAGTTGATATTTACATTGAGAATGGGTCGTTGAAAGGGAGTGTTTTTAATCTATGTTTTTAATCTATGTTAGTTAATATTTACATTGAGAATGCTTTTAATCTATGTTACTTCAATTCCAAATTTTTGGATTTCTAATTGTTGTTCAGTTATCATTGGTTGTAACACATGTGTTAGTACCTGTTAATTCATTTTTTTTCATTTCTGATTAGGCTTGTGATTTGAGAATAAGATATTGGACATGGCGTTTCCTTTGGTGAATTGTGTCTTATTATAGACAACAAGGGTTTCCTATTTTTAAAGGTAATATGGCAACATGTGTAAGGGAACATATAGGTGTGTGTTTGTGTTTGAAAGGGAGTGTCACAAGAGTAAGGCGTGAGCATGTGTTAGTATTTTGAGCTGTGAGAGTGTTTGTTCTATTGAGGTTAGTACCAATTGTATTTTAAGCTGTTACATTCTTTTACATTCTGTTACATATACTTACCAGATGGCACCCATGACCCGAGGAGCGGTACGTCGTTTGAAGAAAACAGTGAATGCTGAGGTGGCTCCTTCTACAGTTGAGGAGGAAGTGGCACCGGTTGCTAGTGAGACCGGGAGTTCTATTCATCCAGCACCGGTAGCTAGTGAGACCGAGAGTTCTCTTGATGCAGTCTTGGCAAGGGACGACATCTCTTCTCGCGCCAAAAATCTCGCTTTTTCGAGGTGGTTGCGTGAACGTATCACTGAGCGTTTGCGTGAGCAGCGTGGTTCTCATTAGCTATTAGTACTTATTTGTATTGGACTATTTTTATTGGGTTGTTTTTGTTTTAGACTATTTGTATTGGACTACATATATGAATTAGAACTGTGTCAATCTCTGGATTATATTGGACTACGACATGGTGATCAGGACATAGTTCCTGCAGCCATTCGACTGGCGAGACAAAAACTATGTATCCGTAGATAAAGTCGACTGTCCTCCGACCCTCATCCCTCGGCAATGATGATACGACAACCCAACCGGAGAGGATACTCTGAGAGATCCATCTGAAAGGGGCGTATACTCTGAGAGATCACCTTTACAAGAATTATATCAGTAGTGGAATCGAGTGTTGGAGGAGATACTATCAGATATACGTCCTACTCAGATTGGTCTCTCACCGTTACTATTTTTTCCTGACAGCATGGTAGATGTGCTCCGTCCACAGATTCTTGCTCTGAGCCAAAACTTTGTCCCGGAGATCAAGTGGACATCTTTGGTGTAGAGCTCAAGTGAGAGGTTCCTGACAGCATGGTGGCCTCCTTTGTTAAAGTATCCGTGCTCATCTCACATTGGTTGTGGCACGAGCACAGATACTTTAACAAAGGAGACCACCATGCTGTCAGGAACCTCTCACTCGAGCTCTACACCAAGGATGTCCACTTGAGCTCCGGGACAAAGTTTTGGCTCGGAGCAAGAATCTGTGGACGGAGCACATCCACCATGCTGTCAGGAAAAAATAGTAACGGTGAGAGACCCATCTGAGTAGGACGTATACTCTGATAGTATCTCCTCCAACACTCGATCCCACTACTGATATAATTCTTGTAAAGGTGATCTCTTAGAGTATACGTCCCTCTCAGATGGATCTCTCAGTGTATCCTCTCCGGTTGGGTTGTGTTCTGAGCCATCCGTTCTCACAGAGGGTCCTATTTTGGATTCTATATTTTGTATTTTGGTTTCTGTATTTTGTATTTTGGTTTCTGTATTTTGTATTTTGGATTCTGTATTTTGTATTTTGGTTTCTGTATTTTGGCTCCAGCTCCATTTGCATTAATTTACGGTACGACATGGTGATCAGGACATAGTCCCTGCAGCCATTCGACTGGCGAGGTAGAAACTATGATGATACGACAACCTATCACAAAGTTGACTGTCCTCCAACCCTCATCCCTCGGCAATGATGATACGACAACCTATCAGAATCCTCGACTCTCTTTCGCTTCTTGGATATTGACCCAGCTTCCAATCTTTCATTTCCCTCCAGGTCCACTCTACTCCCAATCTCTTCCTCTTTTATACACGGATCTACAGAATCAATACCGTCCAAGGAAGGCAAAACTGAATCAAGGCATAACGGGCTGCTCAGCGTGCCCAGCTTCTTCAACTTCTCGCTGGCTGTAGAGTCGAAATGGGGACGGGTCCTCTTTGCCGGAAGACGCTGATTCAGTTTTGCCTTCTCCTCTCCTCCACCATGGCTCTGGACCCATCTGCTCGTCCCTGCTTCCATTCTTCTTATTTGACTCTCTCAGCCACACATGATATCCAGCTCAAGTGTAGAGTCGAGGGAGAAGAAATGGACAGGAATAGGAGAGAGAAGCAGCACAGACGACGGCATGACCCGGAGGAAGTACAGAGGTTTCTTCAACATACGTAGGAGAACTATAAGGATATATCGGTAACAATATGTCATCTTGTCAAAGACCTTTAATGTGACAACCATGTTACCGCGGTATCGGAAGACTAATATGTCATAATTTTCTAAGCCGTGTGTTTTGACATAATCATCCCAACTCTTTCCTCCTATGTTGTAATCTCGCATTATTACATAGAACTGAAATCCGGTTGGCAGGATTATGTCAAAATACACGGCTTATAAAATTATGACATGTTAGTCTTCCGACACCGCGGTAACATGGTTGTCACATTAAGGGTCTTTGACAAGGTGATATGTTGTGAAAAGATATATCCTTATAGTTCTCCTACGTATGTTGAAGAAAACCTCTGTACTTCCTCCGGGTCATGCCGCCGGCTGTGCTGCTTCCCCCTTCTATTCCTGCCCACTTCTTTTCTCCCGACTCTAAACTTGAGCTGGATATCATGTGTGGCTGAGAGAGTCAAATAAGAAGAATGGAAGCAGGGACGAGCAGATGGGTCCAGAGCCATGGTGGAGGAGAGGAGAAGGCAAAACTGAATCATCGTCTTCCGGCAAAGAGGACCCGTCCCCATTTCGACTCTGCAGCCAGCGAGAATTTGAAGAAGCTGGGCACGCTGAGCAGCCCGTTATGCCTTGATTCAGTTTTGCCTTCCTTGGACGGTATTGATTCTGTAGATCCGTGTATAAAAGAGGAAGAGATTGGGAGTAGAGTGGACCCGGAGGGAAATGAAAGATTGGAAGCTTGGTCAATATCCAAGAAGCGAAAGAGAGTCGAGGATTCTGATAGGTTATCGTATCATCATTGCCGAGGGATGAGGGTCGGAGGACAGTCAACTTTGTGATATCTGCGACGGGGATGACAAATATACCTACGCTGGGTTATAAGCGATGATCTGATATACAAAGGAGGTGCTGCCGAAATTTTTAAAAAATATATTGTGTATTTTTGTTATGATGTGTGTCTGTGTTTACAGTGAATGTGAAATGCAGTGTTCGGAACCATCGACAGTTTCAATTACTGTTGTATGTGTTATCTTGGATAGAAATAGCAACAGTTCAGGGTGCACTTCTGAGAGTTTCATTTTCACAACCTTCACTTTCTCGGGACGTCGTAAAGGTTCCCGAGAAGGTGAAGGACGTGAAGAGGAAGCTCTGAGAAGTCCACCCTAAACTGTTGTTCTTTCTATCCAAGATAAAACATAGAACAGTAAGCAAAACTGTCGATGGTTCGAATACTGCACTTCACACACACTGTAAACACGGACACAAAGTATAAAAAAATATCAATTTTTTTTATAATATCTGCGACGTATAGCGACGTTCTGCGACAGACTGCGACGAACAGTTGATGTCGCTATACGTCGCTAGAAAGCGACGTTACGTTGCTAAACGTCACTAATGTACGTCGCTAAGCTGCCCACGTGGCTGCCATGCCAGATCATCATATATAAAGTTTACAGCGTCGCTAGTGGTCGCTTTACGTCGCAGTTTTGACGACGTATTTATACGTCGCCGTCTGTCGCTACCTTTGCGACGTCTAGCGACACAGAACGTCACGTCGCTAATAGCGACGTTCGGCGACGAAAGTGGCATCTGCGACTTGTCTATAAGCGACGTCCGATTTTCGTCGCTAAATACGTCGCAAATTGAATTTAGCGACGTATTTTGGTTATTTAGTGACGTCTCCTGACGTCGCTATTTGATGATATTTTGGTAGTGGGTACATACGTTTCCTGGACGATGTACCCACTTGAATTCAATCCCTAATTGCGTCCGGATAGCCTGGATGGTCTGCAGGGCTTGTGGCTGTGGAACAATCTTACTGCATCTGGCTAGTAACTAGGCCTGTGATAACCCTAGTTAGTTAAAGTATCAAGCCGTACTTATTGTTTGGCCGTGATTGTTGGATGGAGTTCAATCAGTCTAGTCTCGTCTTGATCCTGTATAAGATTATTATATGTCCTGATTTCTTAAATTATCCTGCCGATAAATGGTGGGAGAATCCAAGTTCTGTTCAGACGAAGGGTTACCACCCCGGTCCTTGTTTGGTTTACGGGTTGTAACCTGGTTATCTGAATAGTCCCATGGTTATCTCATCGTATATCGCATGTCATGCCTTTTTCCTTAAATTACTGTCTTTTATTATACAATTATTCTTGTGCTAATTTGCTGGTTTTAGTTCCTAAGTGAAGCCTCCTTTGTGGCACTTGCACTTTCTGGGTCTGACCCAGCTGGTTTTGTATGGCCAGATACCAGAGCAGCTCCAGAGGATCTACCGAATCTCCAGCCACATGGTGACCACTAGACGGAATCCTGGCAATGAGTGGGTTCATTTTGGCTCTCCCACTCTATTATAAAATTATTCTTTTGAGGCGTTTAGCCGCCGAGCAAGTATTAGCTCGTGTACATTTTTACTTACTGTCTGCCTACGGGCTGTAACATGATTGGCAACCTAGGGTTGATCATGTATGACTGAAACTCTTGCTAGTCCTCACATTTTGTACGACTAGCTTCATGATCAGCTGAATATGTAATGTTTGGGACGCCTTACTTTTGTATATTTGGTGATCTTACATCTTGTAACATTTACTTATTTGCTTGTGATTGAGACACTAGGCTTGTTATTGACCCTAAGAGACTGATGGCTTGTAGATAAACCCTCATATATCTAGACAGCCGTGACCATATAGTGGAGTGGATCCCATTTCATTATACGTAGCTGGCTATGTCTGCCCCCGCTCTCCAGTATTCTAGTTCTGGGGCGTGACATGGTTTAAGTGGTGGCCCATGTAGGTCTTGTAAATCAAGATATGTGAGGGTTTACCGAATAGATGTCTCAATCAGTACTCGCCCTTGATCTCTGCTCGTATCCTCTTGATTCCTGAAAATTTTATCCTGATCACATGCTTGTAATCGTTGATCTGTCCTGGTCCTTCCTTATTGTTCCTATGTCGTCTTCTTCAGCGGCATTGAACCTGGACCTGCCGACCAGCAAGGCGAATCTCCTCCCGTGGACCAGCAGCAACCAGAAGATCAGGCCCAGCACTTAGGTGCAGCCTCCCGAGTCGTACCTACTGGAAGAGAGTCGCCAGTTCAGCCAGTCCAGCTTGCAGAGCCCGATGATGGCACTTTGGTAGGTCTCATCAGATCATTGTTGGCTTCCCAAGATCGCCGAGGAGATGCCTTGCACCAGGCAGTGGAAGATGCTCTGAACAGAGGCGGTCATCCAAGGAACAGTACAGCGAACAGTTTCAAGCGCCTGAACCCTCCCTTCTTCGACGGCAGTGAAGATACGATCGCTACAGATGCATGGCTTCGGGACACTGAAGTCATTCTAGAGGCAGCCAAGACCCCGAAAGATGAGAAGGTGACCGTGGTGCGTCTACAGTTATTAGATCTTGCCCGCAGCTGGTGGACAGCACAGGCCGTAGGATTAGTGGCCCCTATTCCATGGGCACTATTCAGAGAGAGATTCCAGACTAAGTACTTCGATGCGGTGGCTCGGTACGATCTACAGACCAAGTTCACCAATCTGAAGCAAGGAGGGAGAACGGTCGACGGATATACGGCCGAGTTCTCCAGGCTTAGTCGGTTTGCTCCCACCTTGGTGGCGACCGAGTTTGACAGAGCCCAGCGGTTCCAGCAGGGGCTCCACCTCGAGATTTTGTTGGCAGTGGAACAGTTTGAGCATCAGACTTTTGATGTAGTGTTGAGGGCAGCTAGGAGGCACGAGTATACCTCCCACAGGATCGTGGACAGGACCGGAGGTCGGAAGCGATCTCACGGCCAGATGACTCAGTCGACAGCACCAGCCCCGGTAGTCAGGGCTTTGACAATTGGAACTCCGAGGCAGGCGGCCTCAGTAACGTCGGTCACGTCCCCTCAGCAACAAAAGTCGAAGCAGTCTTCCGCAATGGGCTGCACTCATTGTGGGAAGCCAGGACACGTTGTTTCGGAGTGTCGCAGAGCTCAGGGATTGTGTTTGGCTTGTGGAGCGTCGGACCACAAGATAGGATCCTGTCTGAATAGGGCCAGTTCATCATCGGCCCAGACTAGTCCCTCGGTAAGGGGACCAGCCCCAGTCCAGAAGCAGCAGCAGTATCCATTGCCGAGGCCATTGCCGCCTCAGGCCCAAGTGTTTCAGCAGTAGTACCAGCCTCCGAGGCCATTGTCGCCTCAGGCCCTAGCCTTCCAGCTACAAAGACCCCAGCAGTATGCCCAGGTCCAAGCTCAGATCCAGAATCGGCAGAGAGGTTCCTAGCAGGATATCTTTCCTCTTTTTCGTGCCTTCAATTTCCTTGCTTACATACATGATTGCATGATTGATTGCTTAGTATAGCTTGTCCTTGCATCTCTAGCCACTTGATTAAATTTCGAGGACGGAATTCTTTTAAGGTGGGTAGAGTTGTAATGCCCGTGGTTCGTATCACGTATTGGGAATACGTGTACGTATTTTTGGTTTGTCATAATTAGCTAGCCTTGGGTTTTATTTTGCATATTGCATTAGCATGGTTCATCATGGCATTGCATTGGCTTGGTTTGGTTCGGTTTAGTGGGTTTGGCTTGGTTTGGTTTTATGTGGAGAACCACTCCCACCTACCACCACTCCCACCATAAATATCTATCCCACTCTCTCTCTTCCATTATTACTCATTACTCATTCTTCTTCTCCATCTTTACTTCTCCACCTACCATGAGAGAGGGAGAGCTTAGGCAAGTGCATCTTGCTTCATGGAGGAACCCCATTTTATTGTTCTATTATCTTTTTTATGTGTTTCTAAACCACTTTAGTACTTGGCATTTTTCATTTCCATGGTTAAATTTTTGTAGATCTAGCCTTGTGGTATTTTCGATTTCCAGGATTTTTGATCCATCAAACTTGCATATTTTTGCTAGTTGATGGTTCCATGTTGTAGGAAATTTCGTTCTACCCCATTTTGACCTATGGAAGTCCAAATTTGGACTCCTGTGGGAAATTGGGTGGTGTGGAGAAGCCATGGTATTTTTCCATGAACTTCTTCTCAGTTGGCAACAATTATTACTAGCTTGCATTTTGGCCGCATGAATCATGCTTAGCCGCATGGACATGTCAACATTGTTTGCTTCCTGACATAATAGCATTTATTAGTCAGCATGTTAATTGGGTAAGGCCTAATAATAATTGTCACGTACAGCTTGCAATTGCCTGCATTAATTGAACTAGAGAGCCGCATGCATTTACAAATATTTTAGCTGCATGATAATTTGAAAGCTGGCCGCATATGCCTTTTCCCCTCCTCCATTTAAATTAGCCCAGCCGCATATAGCTATTTAATAATGTAGTGGCCGCATGGTGCTTGCACGTAAACAATTCTCGGCCGCATGGCAAATACTTTGGGCCGCATGCAAACTTTTGCTTACAGAGAATGCACTTTGCATGCAAGGTTCCATGCTTTAAATATTAAGTTCATGCTTTAGGCTTAGATATTAATACTTTAAGCAATTGGTAAATGGTTAGATGCATGCTTACGTAAGCATTCAAGAATTCACTAGTGCACTTTCCTTAGTGCATTTTCTTTAGTGCTTTAAATGCTTTTTTTTTTGCTTTTAGGTCCTTAACATTTAATAGTTATGCCTTAAGGCCTTCCCTGGGAGACTCAGCCGCATGAGTCCTTAGGAATGCATTTACTGCCTTTTGGCATACATTTTTTGTGCATTTTTCTAATGTATTTCTTTGGAGAGTCAGCCGCATATGCATTTTCTGGATGCATTAGCACATGTGTTCTTGCTCGGAAACCATTGTGGCCGCATGGAAATTTTAGTGAGCCGCATGGCTTATGTAAAATCCTGGCCGCATGCAACCACAGTTGCTGGCTTGCATTTATTTTGGAGCCGCATGGCCTCCCACCAATTCTTTGGTCGTATGGCCATATGTACTGGCATGGCTTATTATATTATATGAATAATTGCTTGGCCACATGAACCAATATTTAATTGGTTCACGTGAACCTTTTCTTATTGCATTAATTGTGGGGGTCCCACATAACTTCTTTTAGTTGACTTGCTTGCTGAAGTGGGAGCTTGCAATTATTGCGGGTCCCACTATCTTTTGTCTTACTTGATTTTATGCCCTCTTTGTTATGTCGGCCGTATGGGTGGCCTCCCACTCTCTTTGGCCGCATATAGGTTCTTCCACTTTGGACCGCATGGGTCCCACTTGATTATTTAAATGTCTTATTTGCGCAATTTGTGGTCCGAATTTCTTCCTACTCCCAACAAGAAAGTTGTAGAGTTTCTCTTTGGCTTCAAGAATACATATATTATATATTTATTATTATTTAATTGTGCCCGTTTCTTCCCTCTTTGATAAATTAGAATGACTTGACAGTGACCCGTAGTGGTGCACACTTGACAATGAACTTGACATGATAACTTGACAGTGAACTTGACATGATATACCTGACATGATAGTGGCCCGTCGTGGCGCACTCTTGACATGATAGACCTGACATGATATTTCTCGAAATGCTGTTGCGACGGCTAACACGACATGACAAGATTGAATAACTTGGACACCGTGGACAATTGTGCTTGTACAAATGAACCCGTCTTGTCTTGCATCATGTCTAGGACGGGGATCCCTGAGTACCACGGTCAGGGGTACCCACTGAAATCAACTAAGGCTAACAACTAGAATAAATCCAGTAGTCATGAAAAGATTTTCCAGCTACAGGAAATCCCGTTATCTGGGCGCCCCACTTGGGATCTGTAGCCTGCCGTCGAGTAGGGCACATTTCCAGCACACTGTCATGTGTTGCACCCTCTAAGTCATCTAAGGGTACACACGTTTCCTGGACGATGTACCCACTTGAATTCAATCCCTAATTGCGTCCGGATAGCCTGGATGGTCTGCAGGGCTTGTGGCTGTGGAACAATCTCACTACATCTGGCTAGTAACTAGGCCTGTGATAACCCTAGTTAGTTAAAGTATCAAGCCGTACTTATTGCTTGGCCGTGATTGTTGGATGGAGTTCAATCAGTCTAGTCTCGTCTTGATCCTGTACAAGATTATTACATGTCCTGATTTCTTAAATTATCCTGCCGATAAATGGTGGGAGAATCCAAGTTCTGTTCAGACGAAGGGTTACCACCCCGGTCCTTGTTTGGTTTACGGGTTGTAACCTGGTTATCTGAATAGTCCCATGGTTATCTCATCGTATATCGCATGTCATGCCTTTTTCCTTAAATTACTGTCTTTTATTATGCAATTATTCTTGTGCTAATTTGCTGGTTTTAGTTCCTAAGTGAAGCCTCCTTTGTGGCACTTGCTCTTTCTGGGTCTGACCCAGCTGGTTTTGTATGGCCAGATACCAGAGCAGCTCCAGAGGATCTACCGAATCTCCAGCCACATGGTGACCACTAGACGGAATTCTGGCAACGAGTGGGTTCATTTTGGCTCTCCCACTCTATTGTAAAATTATTCTTTTGAGGCGTTTAGCCGCCGAGCAAGTGTTAGCTCGTGTACATTTTTACTTACTGTCTGCCTACGGGCTGTAACATGATTGGCAACCTAGGGTTGATCATGTATGACTGAAACTCTTGCTAGTCCTCATATTTTGTACGACTAGCTTCATGATCAGCTGAATATGTAATGTTTGGGACGCCTTACTATTGTATATTTGGTGATCTTACATCTTGTAACATTTACTTATTTGCTTGTGATTGAGACACTAGGTTTGTTATTGACCCTAAGAGACTGATGGCTTGTAGATAAACCCTCATATATCTAGACAGCCGTGACCGTATAGTGGAGTGGATCTCATTTCATTATACGTAGCTGGCTATGTCTGCCCCCGCTCTCCAGTATTCTGGTTCTGGGGCGTGACAAAAATAGACCTATATGCATGAGGAAATGAAAAGGAGAAGGGATTTATACCTCCCGGTAGATCGAATCGAAGAAAAGCCTTCCCGGAGCGACACCGACACGTAGAGATTCCAAAAGGACACGAACGAGCTCCGAATCCTCCCAAACTTGGGTAGCTTCCTCCTTGGCTAGAATGGAGAAGGAAAGAAGAAGATTTGGTAGCGAAATAGAAGAATTTGGTGGAGAAATTGCTAGGGAATGCTCTCTAGAAATTTGGAGAAGAACAAGAGAGAGAGTGTGGATGAGAATAATGAAATGAACTTGAGCCTATCCTCTCCCAAAGTGGCTGGCCATACGGGGCTATTTGTCCTATTATGGTAAGGTCCAAAATGCCCCCACTAACATATTCTATTAGTATTAGGAAAGGGCTAATTGGTTGGGACTAAATTAGTCATTCTAAAGTCTCTAATCACACTAACCTTATCCATAATAATTAGTCTAACTTCTAACTAAAATATTTCTATCATGTGGGCCATGGCTAACTAATGTGTGGGTCCACTAAAGTCAACACTACCCCCGGGTCCCCGTTTCAAGTCGGATTGAGCTGAAATTCGAACCCGACTCAAGTAACCCCAAAACAATATCATAAATAATAAAATAAATTTCAAAAATATTTTAAAAATATAAAATGACAAAAATACTCCTGTTCCTGAAAATTGGGGGTGATAAATTCCTTAAAATTAAAACCAAACAATAGTAAAATGTCAAAATCATAAGTCATAATCTTAAATAGTTTAAAAATGATTAAAAATCACCAAAAATCATAATATGAAATAATTATCAATAAATAATAATTATAATTACAAAATTTCAAAATTACCCTCATCTGGAAAACTAGGTGTTACAATGTATATGACACACACACCTTACTTGTCTAGCCTCTATTACAAGAACCACTACAAGAATCACCTACAAGCACCTTCATGTTCTGGCTAGATTTATTTTCGATTTACGTGTTGTGTTATGGATTCACTCATATTAGTTGGGAGGGGAAATACTTGAGTAGACATGTAAACATTTCCAAATACTCAAACCACCTTCCTGTGAATTATACAAGAACGATAGCCATCCTATACTTGGCCAGTATATGATGTGTCGGATTACCCCTAGTCGTTTACATGTCGATCTCAGTATTTTAAAACACACCTATGAGTAATGTCTAGAATCATTACTAGAATCACCACAAGAATCTTTACCAGAATCATCACAAGAACCATTAAAGAATCTGCATACTTGAATCATTGATTGGAATCACACTTGACGTACAGTGTACCACCTGGACTCATATCACATTATTCTAGTTCAGCTAGCTTTTATTTAAAGTCTTCATTGACATGATCTTTTGTTTTACAACATTTACTTTCCTTATTTTTAACTGTTGCCCTACATCTTAAACTCTAAAACTTCTATGCTTCATCAATATAATTGTTTTATAGTCTTTGTCATTTACTTGGATTTTTTGATGAGATGTATTCGTTCATGTCCTGACTGGACCTGTTAAAAATATTACAGATGATAGTCTTGATGATACATGCCCTACTTGCTATGGATCTGGAGAGGGATTAGCTACCTTTGGCCCCGACTCTCATGAGTGATCGGGAGACTGTCTAGTAGACTTGCTATAGAATTCATGTTTAGAACTTGAATTGTAATAATTTGAGACTTGACTTGTTTTGAGTTGTTTTGAGATATTATCATTTATTAGTTTTTATTTATTTTCTTTTAGTTATAGAATTCTGTGTTATCCCATTGTGCTTAGACTGTGATTGAGTTTTATTATTTCTATACTTGTCCTCCGTTTGGAGTTGAGATTTAAGACAAGTAAATTATATAATTGCGTGAGTTGTTTAGATAGTGACCTAGAACAGCATTCTACCGCTGATTTTGCGATATAGGCTGGGCATTGTCACGCACTTATACCCTTACATTGGGTGCGGATCGTGACACCATTGCTTATTTTATTACTACTCAGAGAGAGATATTGGAAGATCTGTAGGAGCTTGGAAGAAGTGATACTACCTGGGGTTGATGGCAATCTAGCTAATCTTCAGGTACAGTCTTCTCTAGTCGATAGGATCAAAGCAGCGTTGCCCACCGATGCTAGATTTTGAAGGCTTAAGGAGGGGACCGAAGCCGGAGAGCAGACAGGGCTGAACATCCATACGGATGGGACATTAAGATGTGCAAATCGTCTATATGTTCCCAATGGAGAGATTCGATAGGAGCTGATGGAAGAAGCGCATAGTTCGATATATTCTATACATCCAGAAGGGACTAAGATGTATTGAGACTTAAGGCAACACTATTGGTGGCATGGGATGAAGCGTGAGATAGCTTGTTTTGTCGCCAAGTATTTGGTGTGTCAGCAGGTGAAGGTAGAGCACTAGAGATTAGCCAGTTTGTTGCAGCCGTTTTCTATTCCTGAGTGGAAGTGGGAGCATATCACTATCCATTTCTTTACGAAATTCCCAAAGAGTCCCAGTAGACGAGATGCGGTATGGGTGATTGTGGATAGACTCAAAAGTAGTAGGCCCATTTCTTTCCCTTCAGAGTGGGTCAATCCATGGAAGCATTAGCTGATATGTATATAAAACATATAGTGAAGCTATATGGTGTTTCAGTTAGTATTGTATCAGACCGGGATTCGAGATTTACGTCTCATTTCTGAAGAAGCATGCAGGAAAGCTTGGGTACTCGTCTGAAGTTTAGTGCGGCTTATCATCATCAAACTGATAGACTGTCAAAGCATACTATTCAGACACTAGAAGATATGTTGAGGATATGTATGTTAGACTTTGGTGGATCATGGGAAGACCATCTTCATCTTGTGGAGTTTTTCTACAACAATAGTTTTTAAGCGAGCATTCAGATGGCTCCGTTTGAAGCTTTGTATGGTAGAAAGTGTCGATCTCCTGTTTGTTGGAGCGACATAGGAGAGCGGCAGATTTTAGGGCCAGACCTGGTAGTCAGCACTGTAAAGAAGGTAAAGAAGATTCAGGGCCACCATCACTAGAAGGAGTACATGATGTCTTTCATGTATCACAACTGAGAAGATATGTTGCAGATAGCAGTCATATCCTTGATCACTCAAAGATCACAGTTGGCCCTACCTTGTCATATCAGGAGCAACCAGTAGAGATCATTGATCGCAGAGTGAAGGTATTGCGAAACTAGTCTATACTTTGGTTCGCACAGCATGGAAGCATCATTCGTCAGGAGAGTCTACTTGGGAGCGCGAGTACGACATTCAAAAGCGCTACCCACAATTGTTCGAAAACCAAGGTATAAATTTTTATATGTTAGTTTCCTTTCCATTTGTATTGCACTGAATATCCCTATCGTTAAATTTAATTTCGAAGACGGAATTTTTATAAGTTGGGTAGGATATAAACCCTCTGATTTTGTAAAAAAAATTATTTTATTTTAATTTAAATATTTGTTTAGTAATTTTTAAATTTTAAATGGCCTTGTGATCTATTATATGATTTTTAATATCAAAACTAGCAAGTAATTATTATTTTATATATGGTAAGTATTTTTGCACAAGATTTTACTAAAAATACTTTAGAAGTTTTTTTTTTTTGAGTTTTAGAAATTATTTAGAAAATTTTATTTAGATTTTGGTGTATACATAAGTGTGTGTAAATATTATATATATATATATATATATATATATATATATATATATATATATATATATATATATATGTATAAGAGTTTTGAAAAAAAAAAAAATATATATATATATATATATATATATATATATATATATATATATATATATATATATATATGTATAAGAGTAAAAAAAAAAAAAAAATATATATATATATATATATATATATATATATATATATATATATATATATATGTATAAGAGTTTTGAAAAAAAGGGAAAAGCGCTCACTGTTCCGAAAGGAATAGTGAATGAACCCCCCCTTTGTTTTTAACGAATGCAACCTTTCAACCGCGCGATCCCTCCGCTCGTTTAAAAAATCTTCCGACACTCCACACCACCACACCACAGCCACCCCGACCCCAACCTAATAGTCCGACGCCCATGTTCGACCACCACCGTCGCCCCAGACCGCCGGGGATTGCCAAAATATGTGCCTCAAACCCGCCCTCAACCGCAGCAACTCACAGCGAGGTACCCCTATTCTCCGCCCTCTTTCTCTCTGTGTAGTTGTTCGTTTCACGAACCGTAAAAAGTTATGGGAAGCCAACATGACCCTCTAGGACTCCTTCCAAATAAAATTAATTTAGATGTCTTGAATTGATCGCAAAATCGATCCAAAGTCGACAAAAAATCATATTTTAGAACTGTCAGAAATCAGTCCAACAACCCAATTTTGAACATTGTTTTCTTCCAATTCATGCACAATTTTTAAATTCTATTTGAAGGTGTTTGTTGACAATATATAGGGCATCATTACTCATTTTTTACATTTAATATTAGTTGATTATATTCTGTCCAAAATTATTTCCAAAACACTGAAAAACCATGTTTCAAAAACTAAAATTTTAGAAAAATTTCTCGATGCGGCGTGCGTCCCGACAAACCGAGCGACGTGGACGTAACCCATGAGCATCGAAAGACGCGTATGAATGTTGTTGACGTGTAGGATTCGACGGAACTCAATTTCATTGTGTGTGCGCAACAAAATCAAACCGTATCCGTCGAAAGTTTTCCGTATCGACGTTTTGCAAACTTCATATCCAATTTCAAACTATTCATCAGACTGAGACAAAAATTGCGCCATTGGATTCAGAATATTGTTTTAGTCTTGTGGGCCAAGTTTGGTCCAATTCTGAAAAGGTTGATCGGAACACTATTTTGGCGGGCCCGCAACCCGATCCAACGAGTAAATTTGTGCACGGTCCACCGGAATTTAACTTTGGACATACGATTGGGTTCGTATCGTTAAACCGAACGTGTAGACATATAATTTGACGACTTTTAGAGACCTTAGTTCTGGCACATTTTTAGTACAAAACGGGTTCAACGGCGAACACTGAATTGATCCGAAATTACGATTTTTTCCTTGTGTCGAGAATTGGACTTATGGGTAGGCAATCTGAGATATTTTTTATGATAAAAACGTTTGTGATGTTTATTTCAGCATCTGGAGACGTTTGCGAGAGTTGACCTTCACAGCTTTGCTTTCTGACGATTTGAGTCACAAGACTTGTCGATTCTTCACACCACTCCAGGCAAGAAATCTTGCCATAATTTAATGTTCTTCTTGTTTATTTATTACTATTATTTATTTCAATATTTATTGCATGTCTAATTCTATCATACTGTGCGTCCAAGTCATACTTGGGTGCGAACGACAATTTTTAGTCATTTACTATTATAGTTGTTTATTTAATTATATTGACTTAGTATAGTTGACCACCCCATTGATGTGAGATATTGGCATATCTTCTATGGTCTTGACACATGTATACCATGAGTTGTGAGTCTCATGTAGAACATGGTCTTGCGTATTCGGTTGGCCTCCGTTACGTATGGAACGTGCGACGGTTAGGATATAACTGCTGATAGTATATGCATGTTTAGTGGACTTAGCAGTTATTAGATTATCATATGTTTCATGGACATGACATAGATAGACATGGGGGTGGGAAGGATAGTTCCTTAGCGTATGGGCCACGTTGTATTTTTCCTTTGTAACTCAAAAGTTCTGCTGGAGATACGGTGTGAGATGACCCTTTCAGGTTGGCCACTGTCGTTCTGAGGAACGTTATGTACTGAGGCCCCTAATTCCCAAGAGAAAATTATGCCAGATCCCATTTATTAGCTAGAGTGTCCATGCGTCAAAGGTTTGTTCTTAAACTGCATTTCACTTAGAATGGTTAGAGGACTCGTATGGTTTATTTACAATATATTGGCATGTTGTATGTTTCTTGTTGCATCCCTCTGAAGACCTAGTAATTTCTCCAGGTATAGATGAGCAGGATTATCCTCAGGAGTATGGATCAGCTTTGGAGATGGTTTATGCTGACGAGGAGATGTACCCTACTTATCAGCCCTGATCATATCTTAGCATTATAGACATTTATCATTTTGTGTTGACAGCTACTCTGCTTTTACAAACATACATTATAGCTGTTTGGTAGTGGATCTGTCTCCATCAGGCTATTTTCACATTGACTATTATTTTTTACTAGTGGATTTATTATCATATTTATTGTGGATGAGGTAGACTGCCTGAGACATTTATTATTATATTCACATTTATAGCTTATGTATATATATCGGGATTATCCATATATTGTATTATATTATCGTATATATACAGCTGGCATGAAATGTTTCTAGTCCTAACATAAATGGGACTGGGGCGTTACACCACCTTCGTGTCCAAACTTGAAGCTCCCCCATACATATGTGTCACGCCCCAGTACCGAAATACGGAGACGGACTAGGCCAGCTACACCATATGAGGTACGTAACGTCATACGGCGATCGTGGCTGTCGAGAGACTAGGGGGTACATACTACAATCAAGTCTCCTATGGTCCCACAGAGTTCTATGTCTCAATCAATCAAATCACATCAGCAAATAGATGAACATTAAAGATAAAGCAGTAAGGCGTCCCCGACGCTTCATCAAAATGATCATGAGAGACTAGCTTCATAATTTAGCTATCTCAGAGAGTCAGGAGCACAAAATTATACACAGCTGCAGTCTGTTTAATTACAATTATGTACTGACACAAAATATCAAGTAATCCGGCTAACAGGTATCGGTGGCTAAACGCCGCAAAAGTATAAGCAGGAGTGGTGGAGAAGAAACCCACTCGAGTCCCCGAACTGCCATGCTCCTAGTATGCACCATGGATGTCAGGGAGGAAGATCGTGTCCTCAGGATCTGCTACGGGATCTGGCCAAACAAAACCAGCGGGGTCAGCCCCGAATAGCAAGTACCGCCAAAGGGGCACAAGAGTTAAGATTAAAAACCCAGTTAAATAGAATGATTGATAAGAGTAATACTTATGCTACTATTATAGGGTAGCGCAACATCCTCGAACCCATATGGCACCCTTACAACCAAACAAGGACAAAAGGTGTCGCATGGAGTCGGGACGTGTCGTACTCTATAGCTTTCACATAAGTTAAAAGGCATAAACAATAAAATCTCCTGATCGTGACTTCGGTCGATAGCCTATCGCAGCACAATAACCAACCCAACAATCAAACAAGAACATGGGTTGGATCATGTACCATGATAGACCATGTTCCTCAGTCATTCACAGAAGTAGCACTCCATACTCAGAATAAGTCTTCCGTTCATAACTTCGGTCCACAGCCTATCATAGTACGATAACCAACCCAACAATCAAACAAGAACATGGGTTGGATCACGTACCATGATAGTCCGCTTCCCTCAGTTATTCACGGAAGGTAATAGGATACAAGCAAGTCGTTTTCACGGCCAATCAAGTCTACGAGTTTCTAGTGGGACGAGGTTATCCTCGCATCATGTTATGTAGAAATCCTCAGATCGTATCTTTCCAGCAAGGCTAGCCAACCTAGGGGTTCGCGTAGACAGGTATGATTGAGCACAGGTCCCTCGTAAGGCCACCTTGCTAAAACATATAATATGTAGCAGGAATTAATCGGATACAGTCATCCACTCGTTGCAGATGACACAGTATCCGTGGAGACCAGCCGGCGCGCCAAGACAGTATCTCAAGGCGGCTGGTGTAACACGATCTCGGGATTTTGCCCTTCCCATGCATCTAGTATATTTAGTTGCCTAATTTAACCCTAGGTGAAATCTGGACTCACATGCTGTGGCCTGCATGATTATCCTCCTAAAGTCGTACTTTAGTACGAGTACCCCAAAGAGGATTCATGTCAACCAGTATATCAACATGTTCTACCCTCCTTAGTGTAATGCATCATTGCAAATACGCCACGTAGAGTTACGAGTCATTTGTCGAGCATGAACAAGAACTGGAACATTCAGGTACATGTATCAGGTAGGAACACTTTGTTCTCCGGGGTCACATTAGTGCTCATATCATGCTCGGGACAAAAGGCGTAAGGATATAAAATGGGCATATAATATATATAATAATAATAATAATAAGGTAACAAGATAGGGCACAAAAGTTCATGCGGCTCAAGGGGAGTGAGTCCATGCGGCTAGGTCAACACAGGTTCATGCGGCTGGGACTGCACGCTCATGCGGCTAAGGGAGCCCAAGGCGCATGCGGCTGGAAAGGCGAGTTCATGCGGACGAAAGGGGTGTCAGCGTATGCGGCTACGATCAGACGAAGTCCTATGCGGCTGAGCATGGGCGATACATATGCGGCTGGATGATGGATGGGCCTTATGCGGCCCAAAAACAGTAGCGCATATGCGGCTGGGTGCAAAAGAACTCATGCGGCTCGAAGGCTAGCCGCATGAAGTCCATGCGACAGGGGCTCATGCGGCTCAGTCTGAACAAGGCTATGCGGCTCAATTACTTGCCGTATGAAGATTTATGCGATCAAGTACTCAAGCAAGTCTTATGCGGCTAGGAAGGCCTTCCATGCGGCTGAGCTCGAACGAGTCTCATACGGCTGTAAAGGCCATGCGGCCAGAGACTTGCCGCATAAAGATTCATGCGGTCAAGTACTGCTCTTCTTCTCCACTTGTCCGAGAAGAGGAGCCAAGCAACCATGGCTTCCAAACTACACAAAACCTTCATCCGGAGCCCAAATCGGAACTTCCTTAGGTCAAAATGGGGTAGAACAAAATTCTCTACAACGTGGAACCATCAAAACTTGAAAATAATGAAGTTTGCTAGATCAAAACCAAGAAAATCCGAAAATGGTTAAAATCTAGATCTACAAAGATTAAAGCTTCAAAATGGAAAACTTCAAGTTCTAAACTAGTATAGAATAAGGAGAAGAACATATTTTGACAAATAATTTTGTAAGAAAACATCAACAACATTTATGGATCCATCTCTTGAGCAAGTTGGTACTTGCCTTGGTTGGTGGAGGAAATAAATGAGAGAAAGTAAATGAGAGGAGAGAGAATGAGTTATATATAGATCTTGGACCCATGGGTTCATGATGAACCATTGGTAAACCAAGAAGAGGTTACCCAAATGAGCCCAAACTGTAGGCCCAAAAATAAATTAGGAAATAACATTTTGTCGAATATTTTTGGGAAATGCATGAAGAAATACAGCATAATAAATATAGTAAAAATATAAGGTAAATATAATTTACCGGTTTACGTATTAAAATACGTATTCCAGGATCGGGGAGTGACATCTCTACCCTTCTTAGAAAAATTCCGTCCTCGGATAGCCAAGACAGGATAGTGAAATCAGGGCAAGCAAGGCTCAATCACATACAAGTTAACTATCATAGCAGTTATTATCATACATCACAAAGTGCAAAACAAGCAGGTACAGATAAGCATAGAATCGTGTCAATAAGGTGCAAAAATATACCTTATTAGTCAAACAAATGCGGATACCGAGATCTGATCTCGTCCTCGCGCTCCCAGGTTGACTCTCCCGGAGAGTGATGGTTCCAAGAAACACGGACAAGGCTTATCGTCCGATTCTTGAGTACCTTCTCTCGCCGGTCTAAAATAGATACGGGTTGTTCCTCGTAAGTTAGGTCGGTACCAACGACTAACTCAGAATGATCGAGGACATGACTCAAATCTGGGACATACCCACGTAATTGGGACACATAAAACACATCATGTATGCCAGTTAACGAAGGTGGAAGGGCAAGTCGATAAGCCACATCGCCTACCCGAGCGAGAATCTTAAAAGGACCAACGTATCTTGGACTAAGCTTTCCTCGGGTTCCAAATCTTATGATACCCCCGAGTAGACGAAATTCGCAGAAATACTTGGTCGCCAACTCTGAACTCTAAGGGCCTACGATACTGATCTGCCCAATGACGATGTCGGTCCTGTGCAACTCGAAGGCGCTCTCTGACCAACTTAACTATCTCCACAGTCTGTGTGATCATCTCTGGTCCCAACAACTTTCGTTCTCCGACGTCGTCCCATGCCAAAGGGGACCTGCACTTCCTTCCGTACAATGTTTCGAACGGGGCCATCTGAATGCTAGCCTGATAGCTGTTGTTATAGGAGAACTCCACTAGATGAAGGTGATCCTCCCAAGATCCGCCAAAATCCAAGGTACACGCCCGTAGCATATGTTCTAACGTCTGAATGGTTCTTTCTGATTGCCCGTCGGTTTGTGGATGATAAGCAGTACTGAATCTTAACTTGGTTCCCAAACTTTGGTGTAAACTCTGCCAGAAATGGAAAGTAAACCGCGTATCCCGATCTGATACTATACTAACTGGAACACCATGCTGCCTTACTATCTGCTTCATGTACATTTCTGCTAACTGTTCAGTAGTCTGTCCAACTCGGAAGGGAAGGAAATGAGCGACCTTCGTGAGTCGATCTACTATTACCCAGACTGCATTCTTACCAGTCGGGGACCTAGGTAAACCGGTCACAAAGTCCATCGTAATGTGCTCCCATTTCCATTCTGGGATAGGAAGCGGCTGCAGCAACCCTGCTGGTCTCTGCTGCTCGGCTTTCACCTGCTGACATACCAGACACTTGGATACAAATCTCGCTATCTCTCTTTTCATGCCATTCCACCAAAAGAACTGCCTGATATCTCGATACATCTTCGTTCCTCCTGGATGAATGCAGTAAATAGAACTATGAGCTTTGGACATAACTTCTTGCCGAAGGTCCCCACTCGGTACACAGAGTCTGTTTCCAAACCTGAGCGTACCATCTTCATGAATCACTAACTCCTTCCTACGGCCTGATTCACACTCCGACCGCAACTTCTGAATCTGTGGATCTCCTGCTTGTGCTGTCCTTATCCTCTCTACTAAGGTTGACTGAATCTGCATACTGGTCATTCTTCCTATATCCCTTGGCAAAACTACTTCGATTCCCATACTCTGAAGGTCTTCTAAAATATGCTTCTGCGAGGTCAGGATAAAGGCACTGTCTCTCCTACTCAGTGCATCTGCAACTATATTCACCTTGCCTGGATGATACTGAAGATCTAAATCAAAATCCTTCAGCAGTTCTAACCATCTTCTTTGCCTCATGTTCAAATCTCGCTGCGTGAACACGTATTTCAAACTCTTATGATCAGTATAGATCTCTACCCGATCCCCGTATAAATAATGCCTCCACAACTTGAGTGAAAACACCACAGCTGCTAACTCCAAATCGTGAGTCGAATAATTCTTCTCATGGTCTCGAAGCTGTCGAGACGCATATGCTATCACCTTTCCGTGCTGCATCAATACACATCCAAGGCCCTTCCCAAATGCGTCACAATATACTGTAAAGCCTCCCGCTTCTACTGGAAGCATCAAGATCGGGGCTGAGATCAATCTCTTTTTCAATTCTTCAAATGATGCCTGACAGCTAGCTGACCAAACAAACTCTACATCCTTGTGCGTCAAACACGTTAAGGGCGCAGAGATCTTGGCAAAGTCCGCCACGAACCTTCTGTAGTAACCAGCTAATCCCAAGAAACTTCGCACTTCTGCAACCGTTCTCGGGACTGGCCAATGCTCTACGGCCTCAATCTTCTTCGGATCCACTGACACTCCTGTCCCAGAAATTACATGCCCCAGGAACAAAATGTGATCTAACCAGAATTCACACTTGTCGAGCTTCGCATAAAGTTGATGCTCCCTCAAGGTCTGCAAGACAGTCCTAAGATGTCTCTCATGCTCCTCTTCACTGCTGGAATAGACAAGAATGTCATCTATGAACACCACCATAAATTTATCCAAGAACGGCAGAAAGATGCGGTTCATTAAATCCATGAATACTGCGGGGGCGTTGGTTAGTCCAAAGGGCATTACTAAAAACTCATAATGCCCATATCTAGATCTGAATGCTGTCTTCAGTATGTCTTGCTCCCGGACTCTTACTTGATAGTATCCCGACCGAAGATCGATCTTGGAAAAGACACTGGCCTTGCTTAACTGGTCAAACAGGTCATCAATCCTTGGTAGCGGGTACTTATTCTTCACTGTTACTGCATTCAGCTTGCGGTAGTCGATGCACAACCTCGTCGACCCATCCTTCTTGGGAACTAGAATCACTGGCGCGGCCCAGGGCGATTTACTGTCTCGGATGAATCCCTTAGACTTCAACTCTTCCTCATGTTGATACAACTTATCCTGTTCTGACGGTGACATTCTGTAAACTCTGTCTGCAATAGGCCTCGTTCCAGGGTTCAACTTAATGCTAAATTCTACCTCTCTGACTGGGGGTATCCCTGGAAGCTCATCAGGGAAGACGTCGAGAAAATCTTCGACCACTCTCGGAATCTGTCCTGGCTCTGACACTGCTGCTGAGATGACGCCTCCGGCCTGATTCTTCAAGGTTCGAGTAAAGATGAACTGCTCCATCCCAGGAACGCTGAATATGACCCTACCTCCTCTACAATCAATTGTCGCATGACTATCTCTCAACCAGTCCATGCCAAGAACAACATCAAAATTCCCCATAGGGAATTCAATCAATGACGCGGGCAATAAATGCCCACACACCTCTACCGGACATGAAAAGCGCACTCTGCTAACTTCTACGAGCCCATTGCCGATGAGTATATCCATCCCCTCCGGCAATGCCTCAAACTCTAATCCAATCCGTGTAACATATTGTGCAGAGATGAATGAATGAGTAGCGCCTGAATCAAATAATGCTACAGCGGGAAATGAGGTGACGAGAATTTTACCTGCCACCACGTCACTAGACGCTAGAGCCTCTCCCAAGGTCAATGTGAGAGCCTGGCCCCGCGGAGCCCCTTGTTGCGGCCTTCCTCGACCATGCTGTTGCTGCCTCTGAGGGCCTCCGGCTTCCTGTGCCTGGCGGAACATCTGATCCTGCGTTGGTAGACGCTGGGCTAGGGGCCTTATTGCTAATACTGGCCCTCCACTCGGGGTTGCCACCGGAGCTGGCAATGCTGGAAACTGCTGAGCTGGCCCTCCTGGCCTCTGCATCATAGGACAAGTGGAAATACGGTGGTCTGAACTACCACACCTCAAGCATAAGCCATTCGCTGACCGGCACACCTCCCTCGTGTGCCCTGCCTTCCCACAGAATGTACAGTCCTGGGGTGCTCCCTGACGCTGTTGCTGGTTTCTCGGCTGCTGATGTCGAACTGGCGCTGTATTAGTTGACATGGCCGTCCTCCGCGGCGCTCCTGCATCATGAATACGTACACCGGGTGCTGGTGCCGATGTTCGCTGCATTGCTCCTCCTCCAACCTGGGAATGAGATCTCTTCTGACCTCCTGTCCTCGATGCCAACCTCTGCTGGGTAAGCTCGTGCCTCCGGGCTGCCGTCAAGACAGCGTCAAACGTCTGGTAGTCGTGTCCCTCTACAAGCTGTAGTAGTTCCAAATGAAGTCCCTGCTGGAACCTCATAGCTTTCTCTGGCTCCGTTGCCACCATTGATGGTGTGAAACGGCACAATCTGCAGAACTCTGCTGCATACCCATCTACGGTCTTGCCTGCTTGCTTGAGATTGATGAACTTCTGCTGGAGCTCATATCGAGCTACTATGCCAAAATACTTGGCCTTGAATCTGTCACTGAAGGTGGTCCAACGAACAGGGCATCTTGTACCAACTTCTTCTGATGCCCACCAGTCGCGGGCAAGATCCTGAAGTACTAGTTTGACCTGATCAACCTTCTCATCATCTGGAACCTTGGCTGCCACAAGAATGGCTTCGATGTCTTGAATCCATGCATCCGCAGTGATGGCATCCTCCGTGCCATCAAAATACCTCGGGTTCAAGCGACAGAACCTTCCTGATGCTCCCGAGTCAACCCCGGCACTCCTCTCAAGAGCTAACTGAATCCCTTGGTTCAGCAACACGTTCTGCTCCTGCTGCCGAGTCTGTTGCTGTTGGTTAGTAACAAGAAACCCCCGGATGATCTCCAGGAGTGCTACGGCGTCTGGTACTGCCGTTGCTGCTGGTGCTGCAGGAGTTTCAATACCCTGCGGCTGCACTGCCTCTGGTTCCATTTCTGTTCGTGCCTGCACTGGAGAAGGTTCTCTCCCCTGTTGCTGCCCAGTCGAGCCATGCTCTTACTGCTCTTCCTCATGGGCCTCTCCCGCTACTGAGAATGAAGCACCCCTATGGAGAAGAATATAAGATTATCAAGTCCGGACGAGGAAGATTTCGAAGATGCAAGTCAAGTTAGAGATCAAGGCAAGGACAGAGAGTTCGAAACAGAATTTCAAGGGGAACAAGTTTTGATTGAGACTCCTAATAATTCACAATACCCCACAAGTCTGAAAATTAGACCTGCATGGGCCACCACTAAAACCTTGTCATGCCCCAGTACCGAAATACGGAGACGGACTAGGCCAGCTACACCATATGAGGTACGTAACGTCATACGGCGATCGTGGCTGTCGAGAGACTAGGGGGTACATACTACAATCAAGTCTCCTATGGTCCCACAGAGTTCTATGTCTCAATCAATCAAATCACATCAGCAAATAGATGAACATTAAAGATAAAGCAGTAAGGCGTCCCCGACGCTTCATCAAAATGTTCATGAGAGACTAGCTTCATAATTTAGCTATCTCGGAGAGTCAGGAGTACAAAATTATACACAACTGCAGTCTGTTTAATTACAATTATGTACTGACACAAAATATCAAGTAATCCGGCTAACAGGTGCCGGTGGCTAAACGCCGCAAAAGTATAAGCAGGAGTGGTGGAGAAGAAACCCATTCGAGTCCCCGAACTGCCATGCTCCTAGTATGCACCATGGATGTCAGGGAGGAAGATCGTGTCCTCAGGCTCTGCTACGGGATCTGGCCAAACAAAACCAGCGGGGTCAGCCCCGAATAGCAAGTACCGCCAAAGGGGCACAAGAGTTAAGATTAAAAACCCAGTTAAATAGAATGATTGATAAGAGTAATACTTATGCTACTATTATAGGGTAGCGCAACATCCTCGAACCCATATGGCACCCTTACAACCAAACAAGGACAAAAGGTGCCGCATGGAGTCGGGACGTGTCGTACTCTATAGCTTTCACATAAGTTAAAAGGCATAAACAATAAAATCTCCTGATCGTGACTTCGGTCGATAGCCTATCGCAGCACAATAACCAACCCAACAATCAAACAAGAACATGGGTTGGATCATGTACCATGATAGACCATGTTCCTCAGTCATTCACAGAAGTAGCACTCCATACTCAGAATAAGTCTTCCGTTCATAACTTCGGTCCACAGCCTATCATAATACGATAACCAACCCAACAATCAAACAAGAACATGGGTTGGATTACGTACCATGATAGTCCGCTTCCCTCAGTTATTCACGGAAGGTAATAGGATACAAGCAAGTCGTTTTCACGGCCAATCAAGTCTACGAGTTTCTAGTGGGACGAGGTTATCCTCGCATCATGTTATGTAGAAATCCTCAGATCGTATCTTTCTAGCAAGGCTAGCCAACCTAGGGGTTCGCGTAGACAGGTATGATTGAGCATAGGTCCCTCGTAAGGCCACCTTGCTAAAACATATAATATGTAGCAGGAATTAATCGGATACAGTCATCCACTCGTTGCAGATGACACAGTATCCGTGGAGACCAGCCGGCGCGCCAAGACAGTATCTCAAGGCGGCTGGTGTAACACGATCTCGGGATTTTGCCCTCCCCATGCATCTAGTATATTTAGTTGCCTAATTTAACCCTAGGTGAAATCTGGACTCATATGCTGTGGCCTGCATGATTATCCTCCTAAAGTCGTACTTTAGTACGAGTACCCCAAAGAGGATTCATGTCAACCAGTATGTCAACATGTTCTACCCTCCTTAGTGTAATGCATCATTGCAAATATGCCACGTGGAGTTACGAGTCATTTGTCGAGCATGAACAAGAACTGGAACATTCAGGTACATGTATCAGGTAGGAACACTTTGTTCTCCGGGGTCACATTAGTGCTCATATCATGCTCGGGACAAAAGGCGTAAGGATATAAAATGGGCATATAATATATATAATAATAATAAGGTAACAAGATAGGGCACAAAAGTCCATGCGGCTCAAGGGGAGTGAGTCCATGCGGCTAGGTCAACACAGGTTCATGCGGCTGGGACTGCACGCTCATGCGGCTAAGGGAGCCCAAGGCGCATACGGCTGGAAAGGCGAGTTCATACGGACGAAAGGGGTGTCAGCGTATGCGGCTACGATCAGACGAAGTCCTATGCGGCTGAGCATGGGCGATACATATGCGGCTGGATGATGGATGGGCCTTATGCAGCCCAAAAACAGTAGCGCATATGCGGCTGGGTGCAAAAGAACTCATGCGGCTCGAAGGCTAGCCGCATGAAGTCCATGCGACAGGGGCTCATGCGGCTCAGTCTGAACAAGGCTATGCGGCTCAATTACTTGCCGCATGAAGATTCATGCGATCAAGTACTCAAGCAAGTCTTATGCGGCTAGGAAGGCCTTCCATGCGGCTGAGCTCGAACGAGTCTCATACGGCTGGAAAGGCCATGCGGCCAGAGACTTGCCGCTTGAAGATTCATGCGGTCAAGTACTGCTCTTCTTCTCCACTTGTCCGAGAAGAGGAGCCAAGCAACCATGGCTTCCAAACTACACAAAACCTTCATCCGGAGCCCAAATCGGAACTTCCTTAGGTCAAAATGGGGTAGAACAAAATTCTCTACAACGTGGAACCATCAAAACTTGAAAATAATGAAGTTTGCTAGATCAAAACCAAGAAAATCCAAAAATGGTTAAAACCTAGATCTACAAAGATTAAAGCTTCTAAACTAGTATAGAATAAGGAGAAGAACATATTTTGACAAATAATTTTGTAAGAAAATATCAACAACATTTATGGATCCATCTCTTGAGCAAGTTGGTACTTGCCTTGGTTGGTGGAGGAAATAAATGAGAGGAAGTAAATGAGAGGAGAGAGAATGAGTTATATATATAGATCTTGGACCCATGGGTTCATGATGAACCATTGGTAAACCAAGAAGAGGTTACCCAAATGAGCCCAAACTGTAGGCCCAAAAATAAATTAGGAAATAACATTTTGTCGAATATTTTTGGGAAATGCATAAAGAAATACAGCATAATAAATATCAAGGTAAATACAATTTACCGGTTTACGTATTAAAATACGTATTCCAGGATCGGGGAGTGATAATATGCGTCCTCGAGCAGAACATCACGCACTGTGCATGCCGTCGATGACCCACAGCTTCCCTTGAATTGTGTGAATGATGATGCTCCCATCTCAGATTGAGTTTGTTGTAAAACTTGATCTCCTCCCTGGCTTCGAACTACTAAAATCGATGTCGTTCTGTAAAGATTTGGCAAACCACCTGTCGCCAAATCTGGATCCGTAGAGCAACCCCCACCTGGAGACTGACCAGCTGTCATGGGGCCGACAGACTGACCCTCAATCTTTGACTCATCACCATCCGTCATTTTGTCTCGATGAACCGAATCCTCCGTAACCCTCAAAGCATCTAGAAGCCCCTCTTCAGCAAGTTCTCGACGATCCACCTCCTGTCGAACACCCTTCGAGCCTCCATCCAGTATCTTTGGCCAGCCTGTACAGATCAGCAGCTTGAGCCTGTATATGCCACAACACAAATCTTTCCGAGCCAGCAGTTGGGAACCCTTCGCAAGCATCCAAACTTTGATCCCAAACAGACTGTAAAAATCATCATCTGCCATCCTTCCTACCGAAACCAAGTTGTAGTAAAAACTCGGTACATGTCGTACACCCCTGAGGACGAGTTTCTCACCAAACTCTGTCGTCAAGTGCACATCACCGATTCCTACAACTGTAGCCATCATCTTGTCATCCATCTTCACACGTCCAAACCTGCCATCGTGATATGACGTAAAAATCTTCCTATGTGGAGTGGCATGATACGATGCTCCCGTGTCTATGACCCAGTCGCTATCATGCCACAAGCCATAAGGTTCCTCTGCGTGGGTCGCTGCGATGATGATATCTCCCATTGCAGTGAGGTCCTCCTGATCATCATTGCCTTTGGCCTTCTCAGCTTTGAGCTTTATGCAGTTCCTCTTGATATGACCCCTTTTGCCATACTAATAGTAGCCCTCCTTGCGGTCCACAATCGCAAGATCCCGAGAACTCTCCCATGTCCTTGCCTGTGACTTGGGTCTTCCCTTCCCGTAGGAAGTCACCAGAGCGGACTCCTGCGACGATTCAACTTGCTTGCGTCGGACCTTCTTATTCAACAAGCTACTTTTGACTGCCTCCATCATGACAACACCATCAGGCGTAGAGTTGCTCACCGACACTAACAACGTCTCCCAGCTTTTCGGCAGAGAACTCTAGAGCACTAGGGCCTGAAGCTCATCATCAATCACCATCTTCATTGCAAACAATTGATTGATGATACCCTGAACCTCATTCAGATATTATGCCAGTGTGGCACCCTCCGTATACTTCGAGTTGACGAGTTGACAAATAAAAAATGCCGTGTTGCCAGCCGTCTTCCTTTCGTACAGCGAATGCCGCTTCTTCCATAATACTTTTGCCAAACTCTCCATGGACACGTGGTGAAACACCGAATCATCTAACCATTGGTGGATGAATCCAACGACCTTCCGATCCAGTTGTTTCCAGTCTTCAGTAGCTTTGTCCATTGGCTTTGCGTTGTCGCCCTCCAACGGACCATGTAAGGCCTTGCACCAGAGTAGATCCTCCATCCTTGGCTTCCAAATCACCCAATTTTCCCCTGTAAGGGTGATCATACGAGTGTTCATCTGCTCCGCAGATATGGTTGCCATAACCTCCAAAGCTCGGATATCAATTGTTGGGCGCGTACGAAAGCGTTTGCCAACCCACCTGACCAAAACCAACTCCCGTCTAACGGACACCAAGCATAAGATGAAGACAAGTATATGGCGCTGACGTACTTCACCTGGACAAATCTCAACCTTTAATAACTTAAATGAAACTACAAGATTAACAAAACTCACGTTGAACCATTTGCCCTAATAGGTTCAACCCCCTCACCACTGTCAAGAAAAAAAACAGAAGATTACAATTGAGATCACTCACCAACCCGTAGCAATCTTCCTAACCGAAGTTGATGACTCTTCGATTAGATCGTCTTCTTCCTTCTGTCTTGGATGGTGAAGTCCTAAAAGCAAAGTATAGACATTATCTTAGATTTCCTTGTGGACAAGCATCCCGAATCTCCACTTTTGTGCTTTGTGTTTATTCTTTGTGCCTCCACCCTCACCCCATATATATAGGATGAGAAAAATCCTATTTTAGGTCATAATATAATTTTTTAATTAGGAAGCCCTCAAATAAGAATCATATTACACCTAAAATAGCCCATCAATTATCCCATTTTAGATCATAATATGATTTCCTAAAATAAGAATCATATTATATCTAAAATAACACAATACCAATTATGGTCATCCAAATCTAATCAAATCAAATATTTAATAAGATTTGGATTCCAAAAGTATGTTGTTACCAAATACAGACTGGACTCCAATAGTGTTAGCTAGTAATTAATTAACCCTCTCTTAAAACATGCCTAATACAAATAGTGCGTGGAGCTATAAGCTAAAAGGATATCAGAAAATTTGCTTCAACGATACAAATTTTAACAAAATTAGCTAAAAGATAACAAGTTTTGAAAAATTGAGAACCAGAATACATTCCGCCAGAACGACATGCCCAATTTCTACCAGCCCGTCTGGCGAAAATAGAGCATTTGCTTTTTTTATTTGGTTTAGTTTGTTTTGGTTTATCTTTTAGTTTGATTTGTTTTAAACTTTTAGTTTGGTTTAATCTATAAGTTCATTTATTATTATCTATATTATAGATAATAACAAAATATATTAGTTAATATTTTTTAATAAAATAATTATATATTAACTAATATATTTCATTATTATTTTTGGAAGAAGAAAAAGGAGAGAATTTTTTTAAGGTGTCCTTTTTCCAAGTCGAGCCATGGCTATATAAGCCATCCAGCAGTCCGAGGGAGGATTCGAATACAAACCTGTGCTTGGGCGGCCTCCTATATATATATATATATATATATATATATATATATATATATATATATATACAACTAAATATATTAATATGTATAATAACAAAATATATTAGTTATTATACAAAATAATTTTTACATATTTATTTTTATTGTATATATTTATGTTATTATCTATGTTAATATATTTATTTTACAATTGTATATTTTTATATATATTTATTTTTATTTGTATATTAAATAATATGTATAACAACATATATTAGTTATTATACAAATTAATTTGTATATATTAATTTTTATTTTTTGTTTGATATATTTATTTGTATTCTAATATATTAGTTTGTTATTATCTATATTTATTTATTATTATCTATATTAATATATTTATTTGTACATAAACAAAACATATATATATATATATATATATATATATATAAACTAATATAGATAAAAACAAAATCTATTACTTAATATATATAGTTATTACATACCAAAAAAATATTAACTAATATATTTTGTTATTATCTATAGTATATATAATAACAATTAACTAATAGATTAAAACTAAATGTTTAAACTAAATCATGCTAAAAGATAAACCAAACCAAACTATACCAATTCAAACAAAAATCAAAATCAAAATCAAATAAATATATTTACATTTTCAATTTCTCAAAGCTTCTTATCTTTTAGCCCCCTCATAAAATGAGGGTGCTCTCTCTGAGTCCATTTTGTTCACCCACTAAAACTAGGATGAATGTTCACCATTCCCCTCATGTGTTGACATGTATTATTTTCATCAACCTAAAATTACTTTGAAAGTGATTTTGGGAACATTCTGTTGGGAATGAAGCACGGAAATCGTTCTCCAAACCAGAGAGCTCTGCAAGAGAACATAGCAAAAACACACAAACCAAAAACGCCAACCACAAATCGCAGACACAGAAATTTTTACGTGAAAAAAACTATGGGACGATCTGAGTCCAACCCTGAAGAACCCCACTAATGGAATAAAGAGAATACACCCTCTACAAGCTCCTCTCGATCCAACACGGATCACCACAACTCACTGGGACAGAAAATAATTACAACCACGAAAATAGAAGACAACGAGAAATATCCGAAATCGATTTGTTTCTTCGAAACGGTCTCCAACACTTTTTCCTCCTTCCCAAAGTTGCTCAAGCACTCTTGCCACCTTTTCTTTCTTCTCTATTTTGTGTGTGTTATTTTTCAACTTGCATACATCAATCTTTTATAAACCCTTGCATGAATAAGGGTTATCATATTGGAAATCTATACATAGAAGGTCAATATATATATGAAAATTTTCAATACATATCAATCATATTTTTAATGGAAATCCAATCACCATAATTGAAGTCCAATTATATGGAAAGTCATTATGATCCAATAATAAATATATGATCAAAATAAATATGAAAATTCAATCATATATTTGTTTACCATATATGTTCCAAAATAGGCGATCGATGCATTTCCCGAGCTTCTCCGACACACGAATGACGCTCGTCGTACTTTGGGGTATTCTCCACATAGGTTGGGAATCCCACCCACTCCAACACATTCGAAATGATTTTGACCCTTTAGTTTGACGCTTGTCAATGCATGAATGGAATAGTGAACATCCATTCTAATTTTGATAGGTGAACAAAAATAGACTATGTTCACTCACAGATAGTATAACTTCTAGGTTTCTATAACTCTGAGTCTATTACAACCATGAATTTATAACAATCGTCCATCGTGCTAGTTGTTCTTTGTCACTATGGTTTACAATCACCGATGGAGAGCACACTTAAAATGAGTCAACTACTTAATTGAAGATAATAAGTTCATTTGAGAGGTCCGAGCTCTTTAGCCTAGTGGTATTAGAGCGGACATCCGGAGGGGCCGGCAAGGTTCGAGCCCCCCAATTGTGTGTGTGCGTGTGATTTCAAAAAAAAAAAAAAAAAAAAAAAAAAAAAAAAAAAAAAAAAGAAAGTTCATTTGAGAGATTTTTTTCCTTTCCAGGAGAACCATCATTGGATTTGAATTAGATTGGTAAAGTCTCAGTTAGGTTTATTTGTGCATTTTTTATGTATTTTGATTATCGATTTTCCTTTAGGTTCCAAATATCGGGTCATGGTTCATAAAACCCAATTCCAATGTACTTTCTAGTTAATGAGTACCTAGGAGAACCCACGTACACACAGGAGAAGGTAGATTTATAAAAAAGGAATTGACTTTGGTGTCACTTATCTGGCCCATTTTCTATGTATATGTGGATCTCATTAATATTTTTATAAAAAATTAAGGGAAGATTTATGAAATGTCCAAAAACTAAAAAAGTTTTATGTAAAACCCACCGCTAAAAAAACTTTCATCGCGTGTCCAGAATTAGAGAAACTTATCCAAAGCGGGTTCCAAATGACCCTTTTGCCCTTCCTTTTAATTTATTGAAAACACCCACGAAACTGCTCTTAAAAAAAGTTTCGATACTTCATCTTCTTCCTTACGCTGCTCACTTTCGAATCTAGGTTTTCTCCTCAAAAATCTTCAAAAACTCGTCGAAAAATTTCGGAAAGACTGGGACAAACGACAAAAATGCTAAAACGGAGGTCCAAACATCATTTTTTTGCGAATCTAAAATTTCGAAAGGCCGTCTAACTATGAAGCTGTTATTTTCAGTCTCCTCGACGATACGCTCATTTTGCGACAAACGGGACCTCGTTTCGACCTCCCAGTCAAAAGTTATGGCCCTCCAAAGTTTCAGCTGACCATAAAATGCAGGAGAATGGCCATTCTCCGTGTTAGAACACGAAAAATGTTAATTTCACATGAGGGTGGTCATTCTCCGTATTAGTAACACGGAGAATGGCATTCTCCGTCTTAATTTACACGGAGAATGACCATTCTCCGTGTTAGTAACACGGAGAATGTCATTCTCCGTCCTGAAAGTTACACGGAGAATGGCCATTCTCCGTCATAATTTAGACGGAGAATGGTCATTCTCCGTCTTAGTTTACACGGAGAATGGTCATTCCAGTGTTAAAACGCAAGAGAATGACCATTCTCCGTGTTAGAAACATGGAGAATGCCATTCTCCGTGTTAAATAAAACGGAGAATGTCATTCTCCGTGTTAATTTAAACGGAGAATGACATTCTCCGTGTTAAATAAAACGGAGAATGACATTCTCTGTCTTAATTTAAACGGAGAATGGCCATTCTCCGTGCTACATTAAGACGGAGAATGTCATTCTCCGTTTTATTTAACACGGAGAATGACATTCTCCGTTTTATTTAACACGGAGAATGGTCATTCTAGTGTTAAAACGCAGGAGAATGACCATTCTCCGTGTTACTAACACGGAGAATGCCATTCTCCGTGTTAAATAAAACGGAGAATATGTCATTCTCCGTGTTAAATAAAACGGAGAATGACATTCTCCGTCTTAATGTAGCACGGAGAATAGCCATTCTCCGTTTAAATTAAGACGGAGAATGTCATTCTCCGTTTAAATTAAGACGGAGAACGGCATTCTCCGTTTTAAATAAAACGGAGAATGGCATTCTCCGTGTAATTTAGTTTTTTTTCATGAACAAAGAGTTTCGTTCTTCTTTCAAAACGATGATAATTCTGATGGAAAAGAAGAAGAAAGATATTCTCTCCACAATTGACCTAATTGTCGGAAAACTTCAAATGTCTCCACGATGAAGATGAAGATGATGATGATGATGACGAGCGATGATCTGAGTTCGACTGAAGAAAAGTACACCGAACTACGAACGATCTTTGCGATCTCTGCTGAAGATGAGAGCAATGGAATTCAGATTTCCAGTGAAGAAGAAGAAGACGAAAATCACAATCCAGATATGAGTTTTTTGAATTCAAATACATATAGATGACCAATTCGCGCGGAGGGGTAGTTTCGGTATTATAAAAATAGCAGTTTCTAGCGGGTGGCATCTAAAAGGGAATCTTGGAATATTTAACGTGAAAATACTTAATTCTGGGTATTTCATAAAACTTATCCAGCGGGTGGGCATTTCATAAAAGCCCATCCCGAAATTGGGTTTCTCAGCAATTTCCAGAAAAATTAATACTTTTAAATGGTCCACGTACACATAGGAGAAGAGATATAAAAGTACTAAGTAGACGTCAAATCTGAAATAGCAGACGTCATTCCAGCGAAAACATGTTCAATCATAATGATACAATTTAAATAAACTTTCTTTTAAATCAACCAATTTACACACTTTGATTCATAGCCTTGGTCAAGCAAAGATGAGGTCTTCCTTAATGTTGGAACTCGCAAAGATGTGAGTCAAATCTTCTAACCTCCTTCCTAAAACTTGAATTGACTAAGGGGCTGTTTGGTTCGTTGAAAGTGGGGGTGAAAGTTGGAAAATTTTGCAAGTCCGCTGAACTTGCTTCAGTTCAGCTGTTTGGTTGAAAAGTTAAAAGTGGGGTGAAAGTGGTTGATGGGACGCGGGGAAGTTCCTGTCTCCTTCATTTTTGGTACACTTTCACCACACCATTTTTTTGGTGAAAGTGGTGGAAAGAGAAGGAAAAGTGTGGAAAGAGAAAAGTGGTTTTCGTTTAATATATCTCCAACCAACATCCACTTTCAACAACCATCCAAACAACGGAACTCTTTTTTTTCCACTTTCAACAACCATCCAAACAATGAAACTCCTTATTCCTCCACTTTCATATTTTTCAACCATCAACCAAACATCTTTTGGAAACTCAAAATTTATGCGTACGCATCGCGTGCGCAAGTTTCGTTTTTCCACTTTCGCACTTTCATACACTTTCGTGCAACCAAACAGGCCCATATCAGCCCACATCCATTCCAAGTCTAACTCCAATCTTATATGGACGTACAATTTTCATATTAAATATATAACATAGTATACAACTATTTATATTAGAAGTTTTTGCATATTTAACATAATAAATTAGTCAAGAAGTAAAAAATATTAACTTTGATTGCATATAAAATCAAAAAAAAAAAGTCAAAAGTCAGATCAAATTGGGTTAAAATTCAACTGGATCAGACGGTTCGGTAGTTTGACTGACCTGGTCAACGTGATTGACATGATTTTTTAGAAAAAAAAAATAGTAAATCGATATTAAATCATACTGGAAAAAAGTTCACAGGTTGACCGGTTCAACTTGTCGGTCCGGTCCGATTTTTAAAAAGTGATCTCGAACTAAGGGTCTGCTTGAATTGGGGGAAAAATCAGCAGAGTTAAGTGAAAAGAAGTTAAGTGTCTGCTTGGATTGAGGGTTGAGAGAGTTAATTGAGGAAAACTTAAGTATGAAAAAAAATAAAAATCATGCTTGGTTTGAGAATGTAGATTTGGGATGAGGGTTATAGAAGGTTATTAACCCCAACATCGGAGGGTTAACAAGGAGGGATTAAGAGTTTTTATTCCAAAAGTCATAAATATTCCATATTTTTTCTGTAAAATATTTTTTTTTTACCATTTTTTTTCTTTCAACATGTTTCGTAGCTTCCTTAGTTGTGAAGATATTTTGACAAATTTGAATTTAAATTCTAATCAAATTTTATTTTATGACATGTAATAAGGGTATTTGGTAACTACTGTATTTTTATTAACCATCCTTCCACTTAAAACCTTTAATCCAAGCAAGGGTTATTAAACACATCTCACTTAACTCTTCCACAAATTCAAGCAAGGTTATATGTACCCCACTTAACTTTGCTTATTTTTTTCCTCAATCCAAGCAGACCCTAAGTGAGGGGAGTAGAGTTAATACATGTAACCTTGCTTGGATTAGAGAGAGAGAGTTGAGTAGGATGTGTTTAATAACTCTTGCTTTGATTGAGGGAAAAAAATTAAATAGAGTTAAGTGGGGTTAAGTGAATGAGAGTTAAGTAAGAGGGAGTAGAGTCAATACATATAACCTTGCTTAGACTAGAGGGAGAGTTAAGTGGGGTTGTTTAATAACTCTTGCTTAAATTGAAGGTTTTGAGTGAGAGGAGGATTTTAATAAAAATATAATAGTTACCAAAATACCCTTATTATTTATGTCATAAAATTAAATTTCATTAAAATTTTAATTAAAATTTGTCAAAATATCTTCACAAATGAGAAAGATACGGAGCAACATGTTGAAAGCATGAAAAAATTGGAATAAAAAGTCATGATATTTTATATGACAAATAAGAGGTATTTGTGACTTTTTAAACAAAACCCCCTCAATCCCCTCGTTAACTCTCCGATTTCGGGGGTTAAAAAAATAGATAAAAGAGGATTAAACAACCCCCTTAACTTTCTATACCCCCCATCCTACACTCCCACCATCAAACCAAGCATAATTTTTTTCTCACTTAACTTCCTCTCACTTAACCCTCAATCCTGTCACGCCCCGATTCCGTAGAATCGATAGTCGTCCCCCGGGCGTGATGCCGTGCGAACCTAAGTTGCGATCACACAAGGCATAGTCATAAGGTTATCCAAAACACAACATCAAGTTAGAGTACGCAGAGAAATTGAATGACACATTTGAAATAGAAATAGACTTTTTCATTGATGATAATAAAACTTTACATAGACTCCTTTACAATCATTGCCGCGCGGGCTACAATATGACTCGACTTACAAAATGAACGCCGATGAGATAGTCGTTCCATACATTACATCCCTTTTTACAAGCAAAAACCATTACACATTTCCACCTGCTATCGAGGCGAGTCGAGACGTCATCTTCTTTTGGACTGAGTGCGGGTCTTCTTCAAAAGGAATCCAGAAACAAGCCTTTACACGCGGACGAGGCTTCAAAAGGGTGGGTTCACTTCGCCTTGAGCTTTCAAGTGGCACGCCCTTCGTAGTTCGGGGTACCTGCGGGGAGAGCGAGGATCAGTACATTACACTTTGTACTGGTGCGTGGCTATTTAAGTTCCAAGCTCTCATTTGGTTGAAGAGTTTAATTGACTTAAAGTATGAATGTTTCTAACCATCCTAATGAATTGCAAACAAGCATATGACAAGCATAGTGAAATTTACGTTGAAACTTACCGACGGTGGCCCGCGCCGTGCCTTATGAAACTTACCATGTTCTTCCCTGTCAATTGTTATCATTTCCATACCAAGTGCAATTATTTCGTGTGTTGGTCACTGACATCACAAGCCATCCTGGACTATAGCTTTGTTAGCCGGGGCCCTTGCAGCGCAAGTAGCGAGCCCCGCTGCAAGTCCCCGCTTAACCCGTGCTATCATCCAGCACATCTATACCGTGTTTCCTCCTAGGCCGAGTCGGTCCCGTGGCCCCGGGTAGTCGCTCGAGAAAACTCTCTCCTTGTCGACAAGTTGTCCAATGACTGAGTTAAGACAACATTTAGTTATTAAGGCCTAGCCTACTTTCTCTTTGAAACTTGATCATTTTACCGTGTCCGTGCCCTTGCTTTCATTCTTTCATCCGCAACAACACTATCGATTTACTTAAGAAGGGGGTCGAGAAGAGAAGGGTCAGCCACTCACCTTGAGTTTACCTCGGCGAAAGAACTTGTTGGCCGCGCTAGACGTCGCCTACACGATTACCTGAAATTGCACAAGCAACTGATTAGAACACTGCATTATTCAAGGAGTTCGATAGGAAATACGAGTTCGAAATGCAAGCCATAAAAACCATCGAAAACATTCACGAAAACGCATTCAGAAAACAAAGCCAAAACCAACACAAGCGGCGTGAAAAGCAGAGCAACGGGAGGTCTCTCTCAACTCAGCCGCAGAGTCAATCCTCGAGGCGCAACCCGCTGAATATGGGACTTGGTTCTGAAGAAGACATTCCATAACGAGGAATGAATCTTAATTCAACCGTTCCCGTTCGATCGACTCGGCCGATCCCGACCTATCGGTCCCGACCGAATCGATAGCGACAATGTTCCTTTCTCGCGCACCCTGTGGACAAGTACGGGGCACTACACCATAACCAACTAAGAAAAGTTTCGTCCTCGAAACTTAAAATAGAACCTACCTCTACGAGAACAATGAAGGGAACTTCTCCTTCATTTCTGACTCAAGCTCCCACGTCGACTCCTCGACCGAATGGTTTCTCCAGAGGACACGGACTAGTGGAATAGCACGGTTGCGAAGAAGTTTATCCTTGCGCTCCAAAATTTGCATCGGCTCTTCGACATATGATAAGTCCGCCTTCAGGTCCAGCTTACCCAAATCTACTACATGCCCCGGATCGTGTACGTACTTCCGCAATTGCGAGACGTGGAAGACGTCATGTACCTCTGACAATGCAGGCGACAAGGCAATTTGGTAAGCTACCGGGGCGACTCACTTCAATATTTTGAACCGAACCGGGAAACTCCACGCATAGGCATCACCTTCAGGAATACATGGTCGCCTTCCGAGAACTCGAGGGGGCGTCGGTGCATGTCGGCATAGCTTTTCTGCCGGCTTTGTGCTATCTTTAATCTTTCTCGTATCAACTTGACCTTCTGCACAGTCTGCTCCACCAGCTCCGGACCAAGTATCTGTTGTTCTTCGACTTCATCCCAACAAATGGGCGATCTACACTTCCGGCCGTACAAAGCTTCATACGGCGCCATTTGGATGCTGGACTGATAGATGTTGTTGTATGCAAACTCGGCCAGCGGTAGATGGACGTTCCAACTTGACTTCAAGTCGATCGCACAGAGTCGTAACATGTCTTCGAGAATTTGGTTCACCCGCTCTGTTTGGCCGTCAGTCTGAGGATGATAAGCTGAGCTGAACTTCAACTTAGTCCCCAATGCTGAATGTAGACTACTCCAGAAGCGCACTACGAACCATCCATCCCGATCAGAGATGATAGAAACTGGGACCCCGTGCAGCCGAACTATTTCATCAAGGTATATCTGAGCAAGACGGTCGACGCTCCAAGTAACTTTGATGGCGATAAAGTGCGCTGACTTGGTTAGTCGATCGACGATGACCCAGACGGCGTCGTTTCCCCGCGACGTCCTCGGCAAGCCAATAACGAAGTCCATAGTGATGTGATCCCACTTCCACTCTGGAATGGCGAGGTTCTGCATCTCTCCGTCCGGTCGCTGGTGCTCGGCTTTGACTTGCTGACAGGCCATACATTTTGACACAAAGAGCGCTATGTCCCTCTTCATGTCGTGCCACCAAAAGACAATGCGGAGGTCCTTATACATCTTGGTGCTGCCAGGATGCAAGGAGTATTTTGTATAGTGCGCCTCCGTCAGTATCTCCTTTCTAAGTTCTACGTCGTCTGGTACGCATAGCCGTCCCTTCACGCGCAACACTCCCGACTCGTCCTCTGCAAAGTCAGACGCTTTTCCTGTCGATATCAGCTTCCGCATCTTCTCCAGGTAGGGGTCGTCCTTCTGTGCAGACTTGATCCTCTCCAGTAGGCTCGGTTCCACCCGTAGTTGTGCTAGTTTCACGTCTCTGAAACAAACTCGGAGTTCAATGCCCATTCCTTCCAAGTCACGCAGCAGTCGGTCGTTGATACATAACGAAGCTAAGTACTTTCGGCTCAGCGCATCCGCTACCACATTTCTCTTGCCCGGCGTGTAGTCGATTGACAAGTCATAGTCTTTGATCAGCTCGAGCCATCGCCTCTACCGCAAATTCAATTCTTTCTGGGTGAAGAGATACTTGAGGCTTTTGTGGTCCGTATAAATTCTGCACGCCACGCCATAGAGATAGTGACGCTACAGCTTCAACGCGAACACAATTGCCGCTAGTTCTAGGTCGTGCGTGGGGTAGTTCTTCTCGTGCGGCTTCAACTGCCGGGAAGCAAAAGATATCACCTTATCCCGCTGCATGAGCACACACTCCAAGCCCTGGCCAGAAGCATCGCTGAAGATTTGAAATCCCTCTGTCCCTTCAGAAAGAGCAAGTATCGGGGCCGAAACGAGCCGTTGTTTGAGCTCCTGGAAAGAAGCTTCACAGTCGTCTGACCACTTGAATGCGACTCCTTTCTGGGTGAGACGAGTCAACGACGATGCAATCTTCGCGAAGTCCTTCACGAAGCGTCGATAGTATCCCGCCAAGCCTAGGAAGCTTCGAATTTCGCTAACTGATGTGGGCCATTTCCAATCAGCAACTGCCTCGACTTTCTTCGGATCGACTGCGATGCCCGCGGCGGAGATGATGTGCCCAAGGAATGAGACGCTGTTCAGCCAGAACTCGCACTTGCTCATCTTCGCGTACAACTGATTCTCTCGAAGGGTTTGGAGTACCGTCCGCAGATGCTTTGCATGTTGCGCTCGATCCTTCGAGTAGACGAGGATGTCGTCGATGAAGACTACTACTAACTTGTCAACGAACGGACGGAACACCCGATTCATTAGATCCATGAAGACGGCAGGGGCGTTTGTCAGACCGAACGATATTACCAAGAACTCGTAGTGGCCATAACGAGTGCGGAAGGCAGACTTCGGCACGTCATCTGGCTTGACCTTGAGTTGGTGATAACCCGATCGTAGATCAATCTTCGAAAACACCGTTGCACCCTGGAGCTGGTCGAACAAGTCGTCGATGCGGGGCAGGGCATATTTGTTTCGGACGGTGGCTTTATTCAATTCCCGATAATCGATGCAGAGTCGCATCGATCCATCCTTCTTCTTCACGAACAGCACGGGCGTACCCCACGGCGAGACACTCGGACGGATAAACCCTCTGTCGAGAAATTCCTGAAGTTGTGCCTTCAATTCTTTCAATTCTGCAGGGGCCATTCTGTACGGAGCCTTTGAGATCGGCCGGGTGTCGGGGAATGTGTCGATGGTGAACTCTATTTCTCGATCGGGCGGCATGCCGGGTAGCTCGTCCGGGAACACGTCGGAGAATTCTGCCACAACGTCGGTCTGACCCGCGTTTGCACCATCCTGTCGCATGTCTCGAACGGAAGCTAGATAGCCTTCGCACCCGGAATGCAGCATCCGTCGAGCAGATATTGCGGAGATCACTATACAGGTCGGCGACGCCTCACCACACGAGTAGCAAAATTCAGGCACTCCAGGCATACGGAATGTGACCTTCTTTCCAGCGCAGTCTATGGTTGCGTTACACGGCCCGAGCCAATCCATTCCCAGAATGATGTCAAAGTCCTTCATGTCTAGAACTATCACATCCAGACCGATCTTTTGACCGCCGATACAGATAATCCCGCCAGCGTAAGCTAAGTTTGTGAGAATTGGTGTGCCCGAAGGCGTGCTTATGCTAAGGTCGAGATCTAATGATATTACAGGAAATTTGTGCTCGACGGCAAAGTCCGTCAATATAAAACTATGTGAAGCGCCTGAATCAAATAACACACGAGCAGGCACATTATTAAATTTTAGTATACCTGACACTACGGTATCTGACGCCAGCGCTTCGTATTGAGTCATGGCGTAGACGCGGCCCTGAGTGTTGGGGCGACGATCTCGGCCATTTTGCGGTACGGGTTGAGTGGGCGGAGGAGGTCGAGGCGCATGTCCTCGATTCTCTTGACGGTATTGTTGTGGCGGGGCGTTACGATTCCAAATCCGGGGGCAATCTCATTTTTGGTGGTTCCTTGCTCCGCAGTTGAAGCACCCTCCTTCGAGGACATGGCAATCGTTGGCATGGTGACCGAAGTTTTGACATTTGGCACAAGGAAATGGTGGGGTTCGTTCCTGGTAACCGCCGTGGTTCGGACGCTTTGAAGTGTGATTGTTGCCTCCCGTATAGCTAGGACGTTTGTGATTGGAGTGGCGCACAACGTCGTCAGCACCGGAAGGATGCAGGTTCTCAAGACGGAGCGCGTGATTCAGAGCCTCGCCCACGGTCTTGTACTCCGGGACCCCGACATGCGTACCGATAGAGTGTCGTAGACCCACTTCGAACCGTCGCACACGACACTCTTCAGTAGGCAGAAACTAGCCAGCAAACTTAGACAACTTGTTGAATTCTGCGGCGTACTGTTCTACTGTCCGGCTCCCTTGCTTCAACTGCATGAATTCATTCTCCTTCGCTTGACGAACGGCTGACGGAAGGTACTGGACTTCAAAAGCTTTGCGGAACGTGGCCCAAGAGATCGGCACGGTAGTATTGTCCGGTCGGATCGCTCGCTTGCGCACGGCCCACCAGTCATGCGCGTTCAACCGTAGTTGAAGTTGTGCACAGGCGACTTGCTTGGATTCTTCAATGCCGAGCAGCTCGAAGTGATCTTCCAGCTCTTCCAACCAGTCGATTGCCATGGAGGGACCCTCGGTGCCGCTGAAGGAAGTGCGGCACGCCTTCTTGAATTCTGACACTTCAAAGTTGTACTTTTTCGGTGTCGTTGGTTGACGCTCGGGATCCTCCGTGTCGACATCAATGGGTTGGATCGCCGGCACGGTGACGGTAGGCGTAGTCGTAGAATTCCCATTGGCCGCCATTGTCTGGACGATCTGCTGCAGGGTATCTAGCTGCTTTTGCTGAAGTTTGGCATGTGCATCAAAGCGAGCTGCGAAGCGAGCTTCGAACTGGGCCTGTCGTTCCTCTACTTGTTGATGTCGGTTCTCGGACTGGTTCCGCTGTGCCTCCATCATGCGCAGCATCCTTTCGATAGTATCGTTAGAAGGTCCATCCCGCGAACGATGCGAACTACTAGAGCCGCTAGAAGCGCTCTGCTCTCGCTCGGCCGCGAGTTCCGTCACTTCTACGATACGAAGGCAAACGCATCAGTCACAAAATATTACGGACTCATTGTATGGAACAACTTATCTCATCGTTGCGAGGTCAAAGGATGTAAAGCCGTGCTCTGATACCATTATGTCACGCCCCGATTCCGTAGAATCGATAGTCGTCCCCCGGACGTGATGCCGTGCGAACCTAAGTTACGATCGCACAAGGCATAGTCATAAGGTTATCCGAAACACAACATCAAGTTAGAGTACGCAGAGAAATTGAATGACACATTTGAAATAGAAATAGACTTTTTCATTGATGATAATAAAACTTTACATAGACTCCTTTACAATCATTGTCGCGCGGGCTACAATATGACTCGACTTACAAAATGAACGCCGATGAGATAGTCGTTCCATACATTACATCCCTTTTTACAAGCAAAAACTATTACACATTTCCACCTGCTATCGAGGCGAGTCGAGACGTCATCTTCTTTTGGACTGAGTGCGGGTCTTCTTCAAAAGGAATCCAGAAACAAGCCTTTACACGCGGACGAGGCTTCAAAAGGGTGGGTTCACTTCGCCTTGAGCTTTCAAGTGGCACGCCCTTCGTAGTTCGGGGTACCTGCAGGGAGAGTGAGGATCAGTACATTACACTTTGTACTGGTACATGGCTATTTAAGTTCCAAGCTCTCATTTGGTTGAAGAGTTTAATTGACTTAAAGTATGAATGTTTCTAACCATCCTAATGAATTGCAAACAAGCATATGACAAGCATAGTGAAATTTACGTTGAAACTTACCGACGGCGGCCCGTGCTGCGCCTTATGAAACTTACCATGTTCTTCCCTGTCAATTGTTATCATTTCCATACCAAGTGCAATTATTTCGTGTGTTGGTCACTGACATCACAAGCCATCATGGACTATAGCTTTGTTAGCCGAGGCCCTTGCAGCGCAAGTAGCGAGCCCCGCTGGAAGTTCCCGTTTAACCCGTGCTATCATCCAGCACAGCTATACCGTGTTTCCTCCTAGGCCGAGTCCGTCCCGTGGCCCCGGGTAGTCGCTCGAGGAAACTCTCTCCTTGTCGACAAGTTGTCCAATGACCCAGTTAAGACAACATTTAGTTATTAAGGCCTAGCCTACTTTCTCTTTGAAACTTTATCATTTTACCGTGTCCGTGCCCTTGCTTTCATTCTTTCATCCGCAACAACACTATCGATTTACTTAAGAAGGGGGTCGAGAAGAGAAGGGTCAGCCACTCACCTTGAGTTTACCTCGGCGAGAGAACTTGTTGGCCGCGCTAGACGTCGCCTACGCGATTACCTGAAATCGCACAAGCAACCGATTAGAACACTGCATTATTCAAAGAGTTCGATAGGAAATGCGAGTTCGAAATGCAAGCCATGAAAACCATCGAAAACATTCACGAAAATGCATTCAGAAAACAAAGCCAAAACCAACGCAAGCGGCGTGAAAAGCAGAGCAACGGGAGGTCTCTCCCGACTCAGCCACAGAGTCAATCCTCGAGGCGCAACCCGCTGAATATGGGACTTGGTTCCGAAGAAGACATTCCATAACGAGGAATGGATCTTAATTCAACCGTTCCCGTTCGATCGACTCGGCCGATCCCGACCTATCGGTCCCGACCGAATCGATAGCGACAGTGTTCCTTTCTCGCGCACCCCGTGGACAAGTACGGGACACGATGTAGGGACGGGGCACTACAAATCCAAACAAATCATAAAGGTTTTGAGTGAAAAGAGGATTAATAAAAAATACAATAGTTATCAAAATATTCTTATTACATATGTCATAAAATTAATTCGATTAGAATTTTAATTAGAACTTATCAAAATACCGTCACAAATGAGAAAGCTACGGAGCATCATGTTGGAAGCAAAAAAAAATGATATTTTATAGGACAAATAAAGGTATTTATAATTTTTTTTAAACAAAACTCCTCAATCCTCTAGTTAACTGGTTGAAAAAACAGACAAAACAAAAATAAACAAACCCTCACTCAACCCTCTGTAACCTCCCCCTCCTAAACTCTCATCCTCAAACCAAATATAAATTTTATTTTCCTTCAGTTAACTCTCTTGACCCTTTCTCGTTTGGTTCGAGGAAATGAAACTGATTCTTTGCTCTTTCCTTTCCTTCGGAAAATTATAATTCCAATCAAATTTCTTTTCGGTGTTTGTAAATTTCAAGAAAATTGGGGGGGGGGGGGGGGGGGGGGGGGGGGGAATGAATGCTTAGAGGAGAAAAATGAATCATTGGGTTGGTGGGAGAAATTATTTTTCTCCCTATTTTCTTTCATCTTGGAAATCAAATTCATTTTCTTCTCGTTTTCTTTGGTATCCAAACAAAGAAAAAAGTTCAATACAATTATTCTCAATACATGGAAGTTAAAATGATATACTTTTTATTAATTTTTACTTACACATGTTGGTCGTTTTTAAGAAAAATTAAATTAAACTTAGCGCCATTAATATATATCATCGATTTTTTTTTTAAACATAAAATAGAATTTTATATTCAAAATTTTGAACTGGACCCTCTGAATCTCAGGACCGGCCCGGCAGGGAGGTCATGGTTCAAGACCCACATGAGTTCCCCTTCTCTGATGCTTGCTTGACTTGCATGTTATTGACCAGAAAGACACTCGCACCACCCTCTCAAATGCAAGAAAGAAAGAGGATATCAACACTTCCATCACCGGCGAAAGGAGGAGAAAGAAAGAAAGAATGGAGCTTTTGCTCTTCCTTCGCCGGAGCTCCGCTCCTGTACTCTCGGTGGGAGGGACACGACAACAACGGTGCAGTAGTAGCAGTCATCCTCGATCAAGAGGTTAGCAGCAACATGTAGATGCCGATCACATTTTTTACTTCTTCCTTTTTTTTACATATCAAATCTATGTATATTGGTTAGTACTATTTACTGCTACAAATCACCTGGGCCGTCTCGTGTCGGACGCTCGCAGAAGTACACCATGACACACCGAAACAGAAACGGGTGCCGTGTCCTTACCATGTCGTATCCGTGTCCGTATAACCGCAGTCTCCGTCGTCTGATTTTTCTAGGTTTTGGTAGTTTTCAATAGTTTCGTGTTCTGAGGGTTTTTCTTGTACCGGTTCGGATGTATGGTGATTTGATTGCATAATCTACTGCCTGAGCCCTACATATTCTCTTAGCCGTTGGGCCGTTCCTCCACTCCTGGCGCTGCACCGGAACTCTTGAACATTGTTGAGGGACAACATGCACAAGCAGGTTGGTCTGTGTATTTTTTTCTTTTCTTTTTCGTAAATACACTTTGAGCCTGGGTTGCTCTTGCTCTGATACCATGTTAAAGTCGCTAACATTGCGCCAAGACTCTAGAGCGTTGGCAAGGGATGTGGGTGCAAGAGCCACAGGGTCGGTCCTTCGGAACCCTCTATTAGTTGGCTTAAACTTAGGTAAGCAGTCATTTCTTATGTCATGTACCTATCCCTTATCCGTTATGTGATTCTGTTTTGTATTCGCTAGCCCATTACATTCTTGCACTGCCACCTGTTGAATTATGAAACTAATAAACTTCTAAAAGTAGAAGCAAATCCTTCCGTAGTCTGCGATGCTTCTACTTGATTCTGGATAATATATGACAAATGGATCTTGAGGTGAAGTAATTCACATTACTTGTTTATCCTGTCATTTCTTATCTTTTTGTTTATTCATTGATTCGAATGCTTTCGCAAAATTCACAAGACAACAATACTCTTCATTAATTTCGTATGTTGCACGGATACCCCACGACATGGTAAGGATACATCAAAACGGGCAGGGCACCTATATTGGTACGTCCTAGTGTATTTTGGAGTGTCCAGGTTGCGTCCCGTATGTGCCCAACACAACATGACCCATATTTTTGGAGTGTCATGCTTCCTAGGTCACCAGCAACTCCACTTGGTTGGATCAAAGTTCACACTTTTGTGATTACCTGGTTTTTCAGAAAAATGAAGTGGTTACTTCTCTTGCAACTGTGATTCAAGATAATTCTAGTGTGCAACATTGGCCTTTATATTATGTATCATGTCTGATATACGAATACACTATTGGCTGATGTGTGGTTTATAGAAACATATGCTAAAAGGAAAACTAAAAGTGGTTACTAAAATAGCCACTGTGCTATTTTGAACAATGTATGGTTTATTACATGAATGCATCTATTACATTCTACAGACCCATGCACCTCTCAGATCACATTGAGAACCTAAGATCTTGCCACCCCCTGAATTCAAATTTTGGTGTAACTTACGGTGCAAAGGTTGTGAAACTAACTCATCGACTAAGATGAAATAGTTGTACATTGGATGTGAGAAAAGATAAAAGTCGAAGAAGAAACTATAAAAGAGATAAAGTGATCAAACAAGAGATAAAGAGATAGTTGTACATTGGATGTGAGAAAAGATAAAAGTCGAAGAAGAAACTATAAAATGAGGCCTTTATCCCAAAATTTGGTGTCATCAATTTGAATCATTTTCTTCCATTCACCTATGTTAGTTAAAGCCCACATGCTCTGCAACATTAACAAAAAAACTTTTGTTACAACCTCAATCAAGTTCGTTTAGGCCTACTCTAGATCTAGGAGTTCCTTTGACTAATATTCAAGCTTCTTTGACTAATATCTTATCTATCCAGCTAACAGATGCATCTATTGGTCTACGTTATACGTTTCCTAACCACATGAGATGATTTGCTAGTGTCATCCTCATTGGTGTCACCTTCAACTTTTCATGAATACACTATATGCTTATCCCATCTTTCAATGTATTGTCACTCGTCCATCTTAGCATTCTCATTTCGGCTACACTCGTGTAAGATATTTTTAATTGCCCAACAATATGATCCATAAAGCATGGATGATTTTATGGCCGCATTTTCTTCAACTTCAACTTCAACGGTATATTACAATCACAAACAACTCCATAAGCACTCTTTCATTTCAACTATCATGTTTTAACTCCACAAACATCCTTTTCAATGTATCCATTATGGTGAATGGCTAGGTATTTCTTGTCCATCAATGTGTACGCCCTCATTAATTCTTTTGGACCTTCATTTGTAGTTACATTTCACATACTCTGATTTCATCTAATAATTTTAAATCCTTAGAATATAAATATTTCCCCCACAAATTTATTTTAGAGTATAATCATTCTTTGCTTTCATCAATTAGTAAAAATTCATTAGCAAACAACATATAGCATGGAACTTCATCCTGAATGTCTTGTAGTTTCATCCATAACCAACGCAAACAACTTACTATCCTGAATATGTCTTGTAGTTTCATCCATAACCAACGCAAACAACTTACTGTTAATCAAACATACGAGAACTTAGTGTTAATTCTTGACGAATGGAGATTGAATATTTAAGTAATAGAAAGTAACCCGCATTAAGCATAGAAAAATACGGTCGTCTTTGTCTATACTTAGTTGTAGTTTGACCATTTATTTGAAGAATCTTCTTTAGCATCCAAATTATTGGGTTTGGCCTAGCCCTGGCCTTATTATTGAGTCGTGGATGACCCTATTCCATGCTTGTTAAGGCGGCGTGAGGCAACAAGGTGAAAAGGCCTAGGCAGGGGCCTCAAGACTAAAATTTGTAGGAGTGGTATACTAGGTAAGTTAAGACAAGGTTGCGATCTATGACTAGGACTTTTATATTTTGGTTTGGATTGGACCTCTAATCCTACATATATCTTGTTGTACATATTTCATACAAAAATTTGAGGTCAACGTCCACTGAAATGAAGTGTTTCATCAAGAAACCACCTCCCAAAGTATCGCTAACTTTGACATAATTACATATGGGGTGTTCAATAGAAAGAAACTAAAAAAATACTGGTAAGTTTTTTAACATGAATCAATGTTAAACACATTATAATTTAATTTAAGATATAAAAAATAAGAAGGGAGAAACGATTGGAAAATGCTACAAACTAGAGGAGCCGAGGAGAGTGACATCTTCCTGGAGAGAGCAACAATTTATTAAAACAAAAGTGGGAGCATGGTGAGAGACAAAGTCGCCAGAGAGATCAACTATCGACAAAAGTCAACCATTGACTTTCGGATCCTTGGGCTTCGTGGAGGAGAAAAAACAAAGAGAGTTGTGAGAGATGTACTTGTTGGAGCCTGAGAGTGCACTTCGGAAATGGTGGATGAAAATAGGATTTGGTGAGTTAAGGTAGACATATAAAGGAAATTAGGTGAAGAAAAGGTATTGTTCATTTCCTATTGTCTAATATTTATATTAAATTATTAACAATATCTAAATCTATAAGTTATTGGGTCTGGGCCGGATTCCTTTATTCAAGAAAAATTGGCATGGGCCGAGTCGCATTAAGTGAAGACGGGTCAAAGCATTTGAGGCAGCATGAGGCAATCCGAGGCACTTGCCTCCTATGTCAAGGCGGCAGCTTCAAGACCTCGACACCTAAATACTAGGCAACAGACCTCAACACCTAAATACTAGTTGCCTACCTAAATAGTAAATACTAGTTGCCTAGATGCTTCGGGCATATGAAATACCTAGGTGTCCTCCTCTAACAATACTTACTTTCCTATCCTCAATATCTATATAAATTATTAAATATTAACAATATCTATAACTTTAGTCATTGGCCCTGGGTCGGATTCCTTTATTCAAGAAGAATTGGAATGGGCTGTCACATTAAGTTAAGACGAGTCAAGGCTTTTGAGGCGGCATGAGGAAATCCGAGGCGGTTGCCTCCTATGTCAAGGCGGCAGCCTAAAGACCTCGACACCTAAATACTAGTTGCCTAGATGCTTCGGGCATATGAAACACCTAGGTGGCCTCCTCTAGAAATACTGCCGTTTTTGGGAGCCCTTATTAGCAACTCTTGGGGTACCACCTGCTCTGTATGTGTTGGAGTAAATGACATTTCAATATGTTACATGGTGGATGAGGCACATTTGTTGCTATGTTTGATAGACTATTGTGTAGCAGTTTATAGTAAGCAAATATAACCAGGTTGCACACAAAGATGGACTATGAGGGACAACGGAAAGTTGGTTTTAACCCTGAACCACACACAAAAATCAAGAGGCATTTAAGTAAAATGTGCAGTTTGTTTTGCTCCCTTGGAGCATCCAAGAACGAAATCCTACACTCAAATATTATTTTAGAAATCTACCAAGTTGCAATGAGGATAGTATGATTCAGGATAAACATCAACCACTTGTCCAAGTCACATTGTTGTATTCATAAAATTGTTCTTCTCTGACTGATCTAGAAAAGTATTTGCTCTGAACAAATATTTTAGTACCAAAAATCAGGAAGTAGAAAATGTGGAAGAATTTGAGAGAACAAAGAAAAGTTTATGATTAACCTAGGATATCCTTATCTACTAGTTTTTCTATCATTAGGACGTCCTTTATTGGTGTTTTCCCTTAAAAGGAAAAGGCAACCCATTACAAAAGGGCATCTCTCTTGACACACAACCAAAATGATACTTTAATTCAAAATTTAACTCTATCGGCTCTGTGCATGGGCTAAGGTGCTAGCCAAAAGCATCTCATAGAAGGCCCAAAAGGCCTATTGGCCTAAGACCGACCAACAACTTTGTGAGTAGAAATATAAGTAATTCTTACCAAATAGTTTATTGGAATCTTTTATTATTATTTATAAATATAGCCAATGGTTTTAGTTCGGGTTTCCGAATTGAACGAGGACTCAATGACTCTACATTGAACATATAAGGGGGTCCTTCGAAGTATTCTATCGACCCCCAAATCCTAGCCACCTTTCTTCTCTCTCCCCCTTGTCTGCTCTCTAATTTTTGCGGCTAGCTCGTGTGCTAGACTCAAGGAGGTGCTCGAGTAGCCCCTTCTCTACTGAGAGGAGGTCAAGTGAAACTTACAAAGATCCACCGAGGCTCGTCACTTGACGAAGGTAATAGATCGCAACCCTATGCTTACATTATTGATCGCTTATGTACTTAGTATCCGATCTACAAATATTCATGAACAACCTTGGATATGTTTGGATCAAATTGGAAAGACATGTGATTTGAAATTTATGGAAGTAAAACCTTGCCAATTTGTGTTTTTTTAATATTTATATAACGAGGAATGCTGAAATTTTGCAACTCGAATTCTTTTCTTCTTCTTCAGTTGAATGAAAGCGGAGTTCCATTTATGAGTGGATTCCCACCTGTTCCCATCTGCCCATTAACATATATTAACCTAATTGAGTAAATCGGAACTGACATGGTGTCATATAGAATTCCAGTGGAGGCATAAGAAAAGGGCTCTTGATTTATTGCATGTTTTATATAACATGATATATAAGGAATCTACTGTTTTGCATTTGATATATACTAGCAGTCTACGCAAATGAGATGCATTTTGGATTTTAGTCAACAACAAATGACTGTTGATTTAATTTTAGAAATTATAATAGATATTAAACTAGGGAAATTGTTAACAAATTATAGTTTTATTCAAGTATTAAAGCTTCCTTATTTGGTAGGACAAATATGGTAAAGATAAATGTGAAGATATTAGGAAGTTAGTTATGACTTATAATTAGATGATTATGTTGGTATATATTTTTTGGCAATTGGGCAAACAAGATTTTCTTTACTAGGAAGAAAAATAGGATAGCATGGAATGATTTAAGACTATATCGGGAGAGAGCTTGTCCACATAGTATAGAGTGAAGGCATTAGCCTTTTTATGAAGAAGTGGAAGAGAAGAAGCAAAATAAACAAGAAAATGAGAACTATATGGTGGAACTTGAATGCAATGAGAAGCAAAAGAATAATGTCTAATTTGCGTTTAATACCTTCAATTTTTAGGCATTTGCATGCTGATACATGTACTATTTTTATTAGCACTTTAATTCCTGGCTTGAACTCTTTTTTAGCTTTAGGGGATGGGGTAAAGAAAAAGATAGGGATTTTTTTTCCAGGGCTAAAGTTGTCCTAACTAGTAAGCATCTTTTGTATGTAATCGTCAAATGTGACTAAAAGTAGTTAAATGACAAATGCTTCATGCCAGCGATTTGCTAATAAAATAGTATGAGTGAGCAACCTACAAAAGCGTGAATGTTGAAAGTATTTAAATTCAAAGTAGAAGAACAAAGGAAGAAAGAAATTTGTGAAGATAAAGCCAAGTCTTATGATGGTTTATAATGGAAGTTACAGAATAAGGAATGGGGAAAGACATCTATATGCTTGCTAAGAGCAAGCACAAGAGTACTGACTTTGATATAGTTAAGTGTACAAAGAGTTACGACTAACTTTATCAAAGAGATTTGGCAGATCCATGATCACAACTTGCTCAATGTGAATGATGTAGAAGAATTAGATATATTAGAAGTAGTTTAGTCCACATTAGGAACTGCTATTACTGTTAAATTTATAAATCTGAATTTAAAGATGGTTAAGCAAATTAGAAAAGGAAAAAATGTTGTGAAGGTATCACACTCTGTTATGCTAATATAACATATGGCCTCAATATCTAAGTTAGATTTCAGCTAATGTGATATTAAGCTATTAAGAGGAATGCTGACCTATTATCTTGTTAACCCCTTTTTAGGATAATGTGTACCACAACATTCTACTACCTCACATTTTACGTAAATCACTCCAAAAGAAAGGCTCAAGAAATATTAGAATGATGCTTGTCTTGGATAGATTGATGGAGCTTTTCGGTACTCCAATAATCTGTTCAAAGTGTATAAGCAATTGGTTGCCTTTTTGTCACTTGATGTTGCTTCTTCATGCTCCAACGTTTCTTCTCGACACTTTGTCTTAGGCAGCTTCACTTGATATCGGCGCACATGTTTATGCACTTTGTAATGTCTCATGGTATCGTGATGCACTGCAATATACAAACTTCATGACACTTGTCATTACTTCTTTACTGGATTAGTCGATCAACAAAATCCGTGATTGAGCAAATAATCTCCATGATATTGTGAGATTATATGACACCCACTGTATCCAACTACATTATAAAGATAGAAAGCCTGATGAATGTTTCATTATAGTGATATCTTTTTGTAAGTACAATGGAGACTATAAAATTATACCACACATTTTTAGAGAGAACAGAGCAAAGATTGACAAATGAACGATTGTCTTTGAGAATCAATTTACTTTTTCTTTTAATTTTTTTTTACCATAGTTGCTATTCAGATACTAATATGACCAATATATGATTTACATATATTTAGAGCATAAGATGTAGAAGAGATCTACATTTCATGTTCCAAATCCAGCTTCAGTTACTCTTAGTAGGTCGAAAGAAAAAACGAAGCCACATAATAGCACTAAAAGAGATCGTGTCAAAGAACTAAATATACAGGAATCCCACTTGCATTTGAGACACTTTGTAGATATACAAGATTTTTCCACTTCGCATCAGTATAACATTTTTCTATTTGAGGAGGGCCAACAAGATGACCTTAAACATTGATGCCCTGAAATTATGATTGCAATATGCAAAGGAACACATAGGATTGTCCCCATATTCTTCTATTCGCATATCGTTTGCTAGAAATGCATAGCACATTCTATGAACAAGGAGCCATAGGCTGATATTAAAACCAGAACCAGCTCCTCCTCTTCCTGCATGAACCATCAGGCTGTTTCCCAAGAGCCAATCCGCTGATTCAATGAACCCAACTGGGCAATGGGCAATGCATGAAAATTAATGGTTATATTAATTTGTACTCATGGGATTGTTGTTAGTTTGGTTAGCACTAGGGATCATTGCCTTGGGAGAATATACATAAAAAAAGTGTGTACTAAATCAAGTTTACAGTTTTAAGGTGTTTAATTTGTAAAGTTGCTTACCTGCAATATGGTAAATTGTTATTTTCTTGATGCATTTACCCTTCACGTGGGTGGATTGAACATCCATATGCACATGGGGAAATGACTTGGCTGAAGATCGTTAATATACAAGGGGCTGTACAACATTTGACTGTGAAAGAATATATGCAACCTATGAACCACAGTTACTCCATTTAGGAAGGTGTACCCTAGTAGCTACTTACCTAGTGCTAGTACTAGTACTCCTGTGTATGTACCACATACGCACCCAAATTTTTAATTTTTAATTTTGGTTCTCCATGGATACTTTTCTAGTACAGCTCGTTGGATATTACCTTGTTTTTTTGAAATACAGTTGAGTACTTTTGTTTTAGAACTCAAACTTATTTTATTTTTAAACTTAAATTGCATATTCTCGACTAAAATGCAATTGATGACAATGGTCAAGAAGTTTAAACTCTTAGGTTTAGCCATGAAGATGTGTTGCTTTTGTTTTGACTTTAGTGTGAAGAAATTCGAAGTAACCCCCACCATACCCGTATACCCGTATATTGTATTTTAGAAATTCCCATACTGTGGGACCTATACCTGTGCTTCATAGTATACAACACTTGAGTGTAAATTTGAACTGGTACACAATTGTGTATTTAAACTTCTCTTGCTTTAGATATGTTGGATTGAACCATGTACAAAGCTCTCCAAGTAAGTGAATCTTCTGATAAGGAACACCCTATTTGATTCTGACTATGTTGTCAGGTGAAGTGAACTTGCTCCGGTAATTGCTGTACTTCCATGTTCTACCTCTTCCTTCTTCCTATATAAGGAATGGTTCCCATCGTTGACATCGCTAACAACTTCTCTCCTTTTCTCTAAAAACAGCCAGATGGATGATCCCGAAGTCCATAAGAAGCCGAGGCAGGCTTCATTGGAAGAGAAGAGTTGCGGGGATGGCCATGATTTGATGAGCCAGCTCTCTGACGATTTGGTAGCAAAGATACTCAGTTTCCTCTCCTCTCCCATTGACCGTTGCAATTCTGCTGCTGTCTCGAAGAAATGGCTACACATGTTAGCCAACATGCAAGTCGTGGACTGTGGAAATACCAGCAACTCAAAATGTCTCTCAGGGAGAAAGGTCAATGACATTAAGCTTGCGAGATTGGCGCTTAGAGCCTACCACCGTGGTTCCCTGACCACACTATTTGTCGAGGGAATGCCTTCTTCCTCGTCAATCTCCGACTACGGCCTGGAGATAATTGCCAAGGCTAGCCCAAGGTTGAAGTCTCTCACTCTTTGGGACTGTGCTTCGGTCGGAGACATGGGCTTTAAATCGGTAGGGCAATGGTGCAAGGACTTAGAGTCACTAGACGTGGACAATTGCCCGTTGCTCTCCGACGAAGGCCTGATGTATATCGGCAACCACTGCTTGAATCTGTCGAAATTGGTCGTAGAGTCGTGCAGATCCATCGGATGCAAATCATTGGCGGTCCTTGCAAAAAAATGTTTGAAGCTGACATCCATCACCCTAGCAGACTGCCTTCTTGTTAGAGACTCGGGCATCATATCTCTTGTGTCTAGTTTACCCGAATTGGCAGGCATGAAGCTAGCAAAAATGAAGATTAGTGATAGTGTTCTCGAGGCGATCGCAATTCATGGCAAGGCTTTGCGATCGCTGTACTTGGAGAAGGTTAGTGGTCCTACTGTGGGAGGCTACTCTTGGGTTGTAGCAAAAGGGGAACAACTCAGCTGCCTTAAGCTGAGAGATTGTCAGGGTTTCTCTGGTGACAGCTTCAAGGTGCCAGTAGCTGACAAGTTCGCTTGCTTGGATCAGTTGGAGATCAAGGGGTGTGACTTCTTAACAGATGACGTCCTAATCAAGCTATCAAGGTCAGCACAGTCGATGAGGATCCTCGCTCTGAAGGAGTGCCGTGGGTTCACATCTGTTGGGCTCATGGAAGCTCTTCCATACTGGAGGAAGACACTTAAGGAACTATCACTGAACAAGTGCTACATCATTGAGGGGCTAGAACTGAAGCATCCCCCTATTCCTCAGATTTACCCTTCATTGGACACTCTCAAGCTGAAGCGATGTGGTGGAGTCGGAGACTTGTTCCTGTCTCATATTTCGTTAACATGCGATGAAGTGAAGAGTGTCAGCTTGCAAGGAACAGACTCAATCACTGATCTAGGCATAATCTCTCTCTTTACTCACCATAAAGCTCCCAGCAGTTTATCTAGCTTAAACTTGAGCAGGTGCACATTGATCAGCGAAGTAGCCATCTATGCTGTAGTGAAATCTTTGGGGAAAGGGCTCAGGTATTTGACGTTGGCAGGTTGTCGTGGTGTGAGTGACTGGACAATAGAAGCTATAGCTGTGTATTGTGTTGAACTGGAGCTTCTGAATGTCAACAGCTGTGCGATCACCGACTTGGGGGTTTGGTCGCTAATGAATCCGAGTATAATGAATCCGAGGCACGAGAAGCTGCAGTTCCTATTCATGGCGGAGTGCGTGGAACTAACTGATTTGAGCCTGCAACTTCTGGTACAAATGGTATGGGCTAATCCGATATTGTTGGACGTGAGTAGATGCCCGAGGCTCAGTGCTGCGGCGGTGAACTTTCTCCAGACGGTGCTCTTGGACTGCGAGGTGGTCAGCTCACATATGACTTGAGCTTCCATTGTTGTTTGGTTTCCGTTGGTTCAGAACATTGCGTGTTTCAATTTGGGTTTTGTGTCAGTGTTGTTCTCCAGTTCAGTGGGTCAGTTCAATTTAGAGTTTGGAAAAGTAGTGTAGTATTTGTCAGTCAGGTCAGTTTGGTAGCTGGATGTGGTTTCTTTCAGAGACATCATCAATTCTGAGGACCATTTCCTTGTAAAAAAAAAAAAAAAAAAAAAACCCCTCATGTTAGGATGTTTGCATTTGAATAATTGAACTAAAGTTGTCTATGCTTGATGTTGTTTTCCAGTTTCCACAGGATCTAATTTCTGATCCTCTCTTTTCCAAGTTGCTTAATATTCAACTTTGCCTTGTTGATTCCAAACTCAAGCAGGTGATGAATGGTGATACTTTTTAGTGCATTGGTTCGCAGGAAGGAAAAGAAAACAATTCTTCGCTCTTTCTTTTCGTTTGGGAAATTATAATTCCTATCCATTTTTCTTTCCGGTGTTTGGCATCTTGTGGTAGCAATTATGCAGTGAGATTGTACAATAGGGAAAGAAGATCAAGCTGATAGAAGAGATTCTTGTACAAGCAGGCTACTTCTATGTATTAAAATGATCCTTTTATCTTCCAATTGTATGGTTTGTGAACTCGGGTGAAGACATTCAACAGGTCAGGCTCAGATCGAATTCATGTAAAACTCGAACCCGTCCCCAAAGTACACGAACCCAACAATGATGCTTTCTATATTTTGGGGAAATCTCCTTATTGCTTGATTTCTTTTGGCAAAACCTCCTTAGTTCCTGTAAATTGGGTCAGGTTAGTCACGATAGTGCTCAATATTTGGGTTGAGCCAAGGATGATTTGCCATACTCCAATGAGAAATACGATTATTATTATGGTTATTAGTATATATACATGCACGTGTCTTGCACATATATTATAATACTTGGGCAGCCTTTTTAATTTTTTTCTTCTATACGTAATTACATAACTACTCAGATTAAATTTAATGAACTATTTTAATTAATAAATATAGATAAGGACAATTTTGAAAGGAAAAAAATTCAACGGTGAAGTCCAATTTTTTTCATTATATGGTAGTATAGATTACATAACTACCCATATTAAATTTAGTGTACAATTTTAATTAGTAAACATAGATAAGAATATTTTTGGAACAAAAAATTTCATGGTGAAGCATGGCCGGCTCTAGCATTTTGGAAGCCCTAGATAAATCTTAAAAATGAGGCGCTTATCCCTCTAAATTTTTTTATTGTTTTATTTACAAGTAACGAAAATATATTTACTTTGCGTTCTTCTTCACTTATGCATTTCTTTCCAATATTTAAACAATTAATATTAGAAGCTTCACAAGAGAAGAAAATGCATTAGAAACTAGAAAGGAGAAAAAAAATCTGCATCAACACGTTTGTTGATGGAGGGATAGACCGTTTCATTTTTCTCAGTAGAAGAGATTTTTAGTGGGAAAGTGAGAGGGAGAGAGAAGAGTGCAACATTTCATTTTTTTCCTTTGAATATTTTATTTGATTCTTCTCCAAACAACCATAGATTTTTTTTCTAGACACAATTTTTTTTTTTGGTCTGGCACATCATAATTTAAAAAAAAAATTGGAGGCCCTAGGCGGCTGCCTAGTCCGTCTCCCCTGGAGCCGGCTACGCGGTGAAGTCCAACTTTTCTCATTATATAGTAGTATAGATTATTTAATTTCTATCATGGTGAAAAACTTTTCATTTCTATCATAATTTTCATTCATAAAACAGTTAGCTTTTGCTAATTCATGTCGACTTAATTTTGACGCATCCCAAAAATGTGTAATTCTTCAATTCTTGTAAAACCACCTTAGTTCCTTATATTTTATGCTTTTGCAGAATTTCCAAGTTCACACCTATTACTTGCCAAATGCCACCAAAGAATTATAATTCTAAAATCCTAGAGGAACTCATGAATTCTTAATTTTTAAAATTCGGCCATGAAAAATCATTGGATTAGATGTTTCTCATTTCTTGATTTTTTTCAATGTGCTAAAGAGAAAAATAAGTACACTTACAATGTTAAAATTCGTGTCAAATTCATACTTGTAAGTTCTTATTTTGAGTTCTTATTTGAGTTTTTGTAGTCGAACTCATTATAATTCCTCAATTTCGGATAAACATCTATAATTCATTATATTTTGCTGTATTTTCTTGGCAGATTCCAAGATTGTTTGGTTGAGCATGGGAATTAGCTCCTAATTCTTAATGCACAAGAGCCTAGTTACTAGAACCACAATTCTTGGATGTCAAATTAATATTCTGTTTAGAAATTCATAAATTAACTAATTCAGGATCAAATGTACCATAACTCAACAAGACGTGCTGGTGACCAAACTGAAGGCCCATCCATGGTTGTTGAACTCCCTCCAACTATCATACCTCTTCCCGCCACCTATGACCACCTCTTTAAAAGCCTCCCAACGGCTACATTTTCCCTCTCATAGGCAATCAACATCCCACTCCAAGAAATACCAAATGGGCACCCTGGTCAATGCCGGCAGCGCGAGAGCAGGCGCGGCGGTCGTCCGCGGGGCCGAGGCCTGCTACGAGCACTCGGTCAATCACCTAGCCGAGCTTGGCTTCCCTGCAGGCGTGCTGCGCCTGAAGGACCTGGAGGAATGCGGACACGTCCCGGAGACCGGGTTCGTGTGGATGAAGCAGAAGGCCCCCTTCGAGTACTACTTTAAGGGGACGGGCACCCGGGTGAGCTACGACGCGGAGGTGACAGCGTACGTGGAGAAGGGCAAGATGAGGAAGATGACGGGGGTCAAGAGCAAGCAGATGCTGCTCTGGGTGCCGATCACCGAGATGAGCGTGGCCGACGGGGGGAAGAAGATCTACTTCAAGAGTGCGGTGGGGATCGGGAGGGCCTTGAGGTGGAGGGAGTAGCATTGGAAGGTTAAAGAGCTGGTCCTGCACCTAGCAAGCAAGCATTGTTTCTCTTGAAACATCCCTAGTAACATTTTATACATGGCAGCAACTTTTATTTGTGGCTTTTTTTTAATCCCTTTCCTTCTCTTGAAGTTTACATACACAATGCTTTCAGCATGGGTTGAATTAGTTTCTTAACATGAAAGATAAAAAAGAAGAAGAAACTGCATTTACGCAAACTAAGTGGATGTACATTTAAACTGCAACAAATTTCATAATTAGTTTAAAGCTGGAGCATGACAAAAGCATTTAGTAGAGTACAACTAGAGCATGGAGCTAATTTCTCAGAGAAGATGTGAATAAGAAGCTTAGGGTTAAATATGTCAAAAGCCAGGTAAACCAGTCTGCAGTGAGCACAATTAACCACATTTGTCACTGGGAGGGCAAATTGCTAGAAGAGATTGAATTGACTGTTTCATCCGGGATTCCATTTGTTAGGTATCATAAGCCTTCATGATAGGCGTTTACTCAAACACACCATTCAGTTTGGGCGGCTCAAATGGGTGTTTCCAAAACGCTAGCCCAATGCGCATTCCGACTCAAAAGATGATACTCAAAACACAACATAGAACTCCTTCCCATCAATATCAAGTAGCTGCCCATCAGATAACATGCCCTGTTATCTGGCGCACAGTTTATTTTCACATCATTTACATTTCAGATTTTGTTTGCTTCTGGACTACTAGGCAAAACATGAGAGTGGTCCAATAAATTGTACACATTTTCCGACTCAAAACTAATACTTAGATCCACAAACATGAAAAACCTTCGTACATTCGCATTCTCCCTAGCAAAACCATAGCATATATTTTTCTCAGGATACAGTCCAAAGACAACAAGAAGTTTAGAACACTCATTTATTTCAACATCGAAAGAAACAAGGCATAACTTACACGATTACAAGTTTGCCTTATCTTGCACTTTCGAAGCCGCTGCTTTATCAGCAAACCAAGTAAGTTCCCCATCTTCAAGCGTAACCATTTGAACTGGAAGCAACTCAGATGTGCTGTGTTCATCCCCAAAAGCCTGATGTAAAACCCCGGCTTTACCAGCTCCAGTAGCAACTAGTGCAATGTTAGCGGATGAGTTGATCACAGGAAATGTGAACGTTATCCTTTCAGATGGTGGCTTTGGTGAGTCCTTTATAAAGGTAATCCAGCGTTCTTTCTCCTGAAGAAGTGGATGCCCCGGGAAAAGGGAGGCTACGTGACCATCAGGGCCCATACCCAGAAGCATGAGATCAAACTTTGGAAACCCGGTGGATGGCGATAGTTGGACTGTCCCGGTCTTAACCAGTTGTTTCAAACATGTTTCATAGTCATCAGCAGCACCTTCAGCTGATAGAGAGTCGTTAATTGCATAAACATGACCTGGAGGAATTGGGACCTGTCACATGTCATTTAAAACCGTCACAAGAGCATGACTTAACAATAAACTAATCTCATAGATTACTACAAACTCAAAATGCTTCCATCGCTGCTTAAAATTGAAAGGAAGTCAACTTGGTACTCTCAAGTATCAAACAAATGGAGGCTTTCAGTTACAACTACAGCATCAACTGTTTAGAAGTTGGTCCAAGGCACAACTTCAAAATATCAGCCATGCCCACTATCATACCAACTTTTGTTACACAAAATGAAATGTTTCAAATTGTATAAGCCATGTTTATACTGCAGGCTCCACTAAGGCTCCACTAGTTTCAGCTTGGTTAAGGTTTCAGGCTTCAGATGACTGCAATTTGCACAGAGTAGCTGTAACTATAGAGATGACAATTGAGAGTTGAAAGGGAAACTTTTTGAAAGTACTTGCTGACTGAAAGAAAGAGGATTTAGAAGAGAGACAAAATTAATTTATTGCACAACAGTAACAGAAACTTCATCCATATTAACTACAATACAGCCACCACCCTCCTCTACCACCCATGTTAGACATTAGAATTAGTGTTTGGGTCATGAATTTTATCTTTAGGGTGGGATGGTCCTAAATTTGCAAAGTTTACAGCTGTAACTATAGAGACGACATCTGACAGATGAAAGGGAAACTTTTGAAATTACTCGCTGACAGAAAGAAAGAGATTTAGAAAGAAATCATCCATATTTACTACAATACAGCCACCACCATCCTCTACCACCCATGTTAGACATTAGGATTAGTGTTTGGGTGATAAATTTTATCTTTGGGGTTGGATGGTCCTAAATTTGTTGAGTCTAGGAGTTCATGGTGGTCATTAGAACATAGAAAAGGCCATGCTAGAAAGTGTCATCAGTTGCCCAAGTTCACGGTAAATTAGTGAAAATTAGCCCAATTATCTTTCATACTCAAAGTAACCTTTTAAGTGCTTGACAAAAAGAGAAGAAAATTAACACTAGTATATTAAAAAGAGATCCTGCAATCACGTTTTGGGATAAAGGCTTTGTGGTTCTTGATCCTTCACTCCCATTCCCACCTTATCATTGTTATTCTGACAGAAATTTTGTTACAGAGTAATTAAGTTCAAACAAATTCACTGAAAAAAAAATTGGGGGGAAATAATGAGCCACGATACATTCGTGTATACTATTTTTTTTTTAAATTTTAACGCCTGTTGGCCAATGTGCTTGCTATATATAGGGTGTGTGGGGGTGGTGGTTAGGGACCATAAGAGAGAGAGAGAGAGAGAGAGAGAGAGAGAGAGAGAGAGAGAGAGAGAAGAGGAGAACAAAAGAGAAGAAAAGAAAGGGGTAGCAAGAAAGAAGAGAAGAAGGCAAGAGCATTACCAAACAAAAGAATAGTAGCAACAACTCACAGGTCACAAGTTTTTTTTTAATCACCTTGATTTATTTCATTAAAATTAGTTGTTTATAAATTTGAAGTTATTTATTAAATGAGATAGTATATATTTGATTTTAACCCTAAACCTAACCATAACCCTAATCCTATAACCTGACCCTAAACACTACTTTTAACCTATAATCCAACCACTAACCCTATAACCTTAAAACCTTATCCCTAAAATATCTAGCAATAATCATTTTGACAATGGTCATTTTACAGATTGCTGGCCAAAATAATAAATGTATCCAAGGTGGGGACGTCATTATCCAGAAGCATGACACATATATATCTTTTGATATTTTCTGGACATGTATACTAAATTTGAATTGTGTTATACGATTATATACTTTCTACATCTAGCAATAGTGAAATCTATATATTTTATATGTAGTTATATGATTATAGTACCGATGTGCGATTGCAAGAGCATGGCATATGACGATGCAAGAACGACCTTGGGTCTTAGGAGCTGACTAGCGACCAAGCGGCCTTAGTGCACACATTTGGCTTTCAGTACATTGACCGGTAACGTTTCCTAAGTCACAGTAGAGACTTGATCCTAAGTCTCGTTGAGATTTGGTGACCCGGACGCAACATATTCCAACTTTCGGTAGAAGAAATGACTACTACCCTAGCGGTGTGACAAATATTCTAGGATTACTGTGACCCTATAATATTTGATGAGCAATTATCTCTCGATGAGATGATTATGCATTACCTTATCGAATATAGCTAGTAAAATCTTAGTCAAGTTCAGTTGACCCTGCATATCAAGTAGCAAGTAGTATTTAGTATTGTTATTGGTTTATCAAGTAAATTCTTAATCCAGTTATTAAAACATTCAGTAAGGTTTGAAGTGTTAATATCTAATCTAGGACAAGGAATGTAAGTTGTTACCAATGTGCAAAAATACGAGTCTCATCACCCTACTCCAACAGTCCATTTTAAACACTCATGTTTTCGGTTTTTATTTTTTCAAACCAAAACTTCTCATTGATGTCAGTGTAAGATCTTGTAAGTTTATCTAACAATACTTGATATTGTCTTACTTCGGTTCCTTGAATTTTAAATTTTGTTTAAAATGTTGAATACAGAAAATGTAACGATTCTGGAAAGTTGCACGTGTACCATCTATTAATCTTTTTTGTTTATTTGATATAAATAAAATCATCTCATTCATTAAAAAGACTTTCAAAAACATTCTAAAATTGTTTAAAAACCATGTCCATGAATCAATATTTTCACTTTGAGCAACATCATAAGCAATTGAATATAATTGGTAGTTCTGACTATAAAAAATGTGATTTTGGTGGTTCTGACACTTTCTTCACAGTGTTAAAATCCAAACAGTTACCAGTAATTCATAAATAGCCATTGTCTTTGGGAGCAAAATTTCCAAAAATGCTGTAAAAGAACCGAAAACTACTAAAATATTATGGTGATCATTCTTATTGCTCGATTTGTTGATTCTAGTTTCCCTCTACTGGATTATGATCAAACAAAGCCACCATTTTTTTGGAATCAAAATAGCCAACAGAAAGCATCAGCGCTTTAGGTTTGAGAAACAGCCCATAAGATAAGGCAAATAACACAGCAATATAAAGGGAGAAGTTTTTCTTTGAACCAGTGCATGCTGCACCAATACCCATACTTTTCCAAGGTTCCAATATTGTCTGGAAAATTGAAAACACAACTCACCCAAAAAAAAAACCTCCATTCTATTTAGTGGGTGTTTCCAAACCCAAAGCGAAATCCGGTGTTTGTTTGACTGAAGACCCAATGGAGAAAAAAAGATACAGCAACGGGGGCGATAACAATCTCATCATTAACTGCTTACAGTCTTTTCCAGACTGTTTCTGGAGTTTCGGATATTGAAAATGGTGCTAAGATTGCCTGATATTGTAGATTCCACTTGAAGCGATGTAGAAATCACGGGAGAACGTTGTTTTTCCATGTATTCTAATCGGTGAATATCATGAAAAACTCACCATTATGCCTGGTGGTGGCTTAAGCCATTTTTTTAGTTTGCAAATGACTCCCGAGTACATTTCCATCCCTTACCCATCATTTTTCATACTTAAAGCTATAATCCAACATACAAGAAAACCTACTCTTAACCAATTTACTCTTCATTCCCAACAGTTCTTCTAAAGCTCTTAATTAACTACCTAGGAACCACAGCCACTCAGAAAATCGATTCCGCATCCATGTCGCATAATCGTATCTTTGACATATAACTGACACATACATTCCAAAATACACTAGGACGCACTAGTGTTGTGTGCCTATGTTCATAACCTTTCATGCTATAATATCCGTGTCCGTGCAACAAAGAAACTACATATCTAATCCTTAAACCATGGTTTAAAGTATCGGCCGATACGGCCGATACCGATACGGTTTGCCATGTCCCGATCCGATACCGACTGATACCCGATACTGACCGATACCGACATTGGAGGTCTCTTTTTTGGTTCGGCAAAGAAAATTAAACTAAAAAGACATATCAGCAAGGGTTTAAAGCATAATAAGATTGTAAAAGCATGTAAAAGAAGAAAATCAATCTATTATATGTAAACCAATCTGTAAGGGTGACTACTATTTCATTTAATTTCAAAACTACTAAGAAATAACACTGAAAATACTTAAAATTATGCCTAAATGTATAAAATACGTTTTTAAATGTAAATAATTTATTAATAATTATTTGTTTTCCGATACCAAAAAAATCCGATACTCCGATCCGAAACTGCCAATACTACCGATATTGCCGATACCAATTCTCATAGGAATAGTCCGATACCGATACTGTGAACCTTGCCTTAAACATTACTCCTCATCTAGGAAGCACATGAACGATACATGATACGAATACGATATGATACGGGATATGCAACTTTTGAAAATTTTAGGATACGGATACGTTAGAAATATGTACTTCTCATATATATATATATATATATATATATATATATATATATATATATATATATATATTACACGGTAATTCTATGCTACGTTTGTAAGTACACACACACTGTGTGTGTGTGTGTATGTATATATATACTTACAAACGTAGTATAGAATTACCGTGTAATATATATATATATATATATATATATATATATATATATATATATATATATAGCGGATCAAAAGCTCGGCCAAAGCCCCGCACCCCTGCACCATCGGATCCGGGGGGCCCTAGGCCCACACGCGTGCCCGCTCGATCCAGCAGTCGAGGGCGACGAGGCTCCCGCGAGGCTCCATGGACGGGGCTCCCGATCCGGAATCCACATGGGCCTACTATTTATCACTTGTTAGTAATTAGTGTTCCCCCGTGGGTTCGAACCCACCCAGCCAGGGAGCTTACGCCTCCCCGTCCTTGCCACTTGAGCTAGGAGGAATTGACAATATATACACACACACTCTTAGAAAAGTTGTTTTTTATGTCTATGACTCTATGCAATAGGTAAAAATGGTATGTATCTCCGTTGCGATAGTAGGGCGTCCTAGTGGTCTCAATGGTGTGACATGAGGGAGAAGAAGAAGAGACAGAAAATAGTAAGTCTTAGGCTCAACAGGAAGGAGAACATGAGGAGACGAGTTCTTTGATTTTCTTACTGGATCGATTTTCTCTAGGGTTTTGCATTTTGGGTTAATTTAGTTTAACGAGTGTTGATTGTGTAATTTTCTTTTCGTTTAAAAAAAAAAACAAAGATATGTATCTGTACGTGTCCAAGATGTATCCGAACGTATCCCCCAAAAAATGAAGATAATAAAAAACACATATTTGATATGTATCTGGATGCGTCTCGCATATCTGATGCGTTCGGATACATATTTGTTGCAAATTTTTAAGTATATGCGCTTCCTAGCTCCTCATGCTCCAAATAAACCTTCGACCAAATAAACAAGGACCGGCTACATTTCTAGCTCCTTTCCATAATTAAAAAAAGTAAACCAAGACAAACGTCAGAAACAATAATCAAAATTAGCAAAATTTCAGTCCTTTCCATTCCTCTTACCTTTGAAAGAAAGGCATCATAAGCCAGCTTATAATTACTATCGGGATGATCCTTCGGCACAACCCTCTCGTCAACCCAGAACACATGCCACTTCCCCCACTCAACGGAGTCCGCATACGGAGCTTCCACCAACTTTCTGCAAACCCACCCATCACAAGAGAACCCAAATTTAAATTTTTATCGTTATTTCTCAAATCAAAATAGCTCGTTCTTTTTCGTCATTTTTATACGTAATTATGTCCATAAATTTTACATACCATTTTACGAATAAAATTTATTTATTTATTATTTAACTTTAGTATTGTTATATATACTAGTAGTCGGCACACACGAGTTGGGTGTGCAATTTCGAGTGAAAGAAAATTATAGTGAAAGAAGATTATGGGTACATAGGAGAAACATAGAGAACAGAGGGTTGCGATAGTTTTATATTAGTATGAAAGTTTGAGTTTATGGGTTATTAAATATATTTTTATCAATAAGGGTCTGTTTGGAATGAGGGTTAAGAGAATTAAGTGAGGAGAAGTTAAGTGAGAGGAAAATAAAATCATGCTTGGTTTGAGGGTGGGGTTTAGGGGGAGGGTTGTAGAGGGTTTGTTTAACCCTCTTTTGTCCATTTTTAACCCCTAAATCGGAGGGTTAACGAGGGAGATTAAGAAATTTTGTTTAAAAGGTCATAAATACCCCTTATTTGTACTAAAAATATTATGATTTTTTTCTCCATTTTTCTTGCTTTTAACATGTTGCTCCGTAGCTTCCTAATTTGTGAAAATATTTTGACAAATTCTAATTAAAATTTTAATCAAATTTATTTTATGACATATGTAATAAGATTATTTTGGTAACTATCATATTTTTATTAATCATTCTCTCACTCAAAACCTCCGATCCAAGCAAGAGTTATTAAACACCCCCACTTAACTCTCCCTCAAGTCCAAACAAGGTTCTATGTATTGACTCTACTCCCCCTCACTTAAACTGCTTTTTTTTAGATTAGTATTAGTATGAAATTTGAGTTAGTGGGTGACTAAATTATTTTTTTTCTATAAATAATGAATTTTTTAGACAATAGTGTTACAGTAAAAAAAATTAGTAATAACCGTATTTGAGCTGAAACTTAGCACCAATCTATCATTTTTCATGAAATAGTGTTCTAAACCATGAAAAAAAATAGAAAAGGGCGCTCCTTTCAAGCGAATTTAACAAAAAGGAATGGACTTTATGAAACCTGAGGGACTTGATGAGAGAGCCGCCGGAGATGACGACGGAGAAGGCGCCCCTCTCGCCGGCGAACCTGCCGGACAGCTCCGCCGTGTACTTCGCGAGGGAGACGGAGAGGTCCTCTTCGCTGTCGAAGACGAGGAGGGAGACCTTGTCCTTCTCCTTCGCCGACGGTGCTTCCTTGGCGGTGGCGGCGGCCGCCATGGAGGAGGACCGGATCCGGAGGCTCCGGGTCGGGTTTCGGATGCGGGTCGGGGGTATCAGGGAAGTGCGGGGGAGAGGGAGGGTGTTGGCGGGAAAGAGGCGGGGTGGTGGCTGGAGGTGGCGGAGATGGGAGGAGAGGAGGGCGGAGGAGGAGGAAGAAGACATGTTTATAAGAGTGGGGTGGACTTGTTGGGGGCTATTTATGTCCGTTGAGATTTCGATGGACGGCTGATGGTACTACTTACTTTCTTCGCATCATCGACATTGGTAAAATGTTTTAAGAAGTGGTAATTAAGAACTCTCTTATGAGTTGGAAAAAAAACTAAGAAATGAGTTTAGAAAATATAATAGAAGAAATGGATAAGTAATAGGAAAAAAACCTGACAGCTCGTGATAATAAACACCCCCCCCCCCCCCCCCCCCCCCCCCCCCCCCCAACCAAAAAAAGAAGAAAAAAAAAAAACCTTGTGTCAGCACGTGATTGGCTGGAGGAAAAAACTCCCCTGCCAACGTGAGAAAAAAATCGGCCAATGGAAAACCGGCACGTGGTATTGGTTCTGCGTATAAGCATTCTAAGTAATGACTCAAACATTGAACTATATCGGAATTCAAAACTTAAATTTGGTGCCGAACTTGAATGACACTTATGGTTATCGAGGAGAGGTATAAGATCTTGATTGGGTTCTGAAAGATGGGTGGATCGAGCCACGGAAGCATATTATTCGTTCCACTTATAAATGATGGGAGTTGTGGGGCAGTGGGTCCAAAAGGCGTGCAAAGTCTCAAATATTACGTCGGGCATTTAAAAAACTTAAATTTGGTGAATTTAGGAGGGGGAAAAGGGAGAAGATGGTTTTGTCAATTCAAAACTAAATATCAATTTTTTTTAGGGGACACATGTCACACCCCGATCCCGTTAGAGTCGTTCGTCCTCGCTTCGATCCCTGCAGGATCATTCGTCCTCGGTAAGACGTGATGCCGTGCAAGCTTAAGTTGCGCTTGCACAAGGCTAGTACCTGCACAAAATAACTAGACAAAGCAAAACATACACACACACACACACAACACATTTACTTACAATTTTTTTTTAAATATTGGACACATAGATTTGGAATGGAAATACTTCTTTTTATTGATAACTTGATAGGAATACAAGTACAAAACTTTGCGACTCAAAATTCCATAGCTTGGCTTACATATTTCTCTTTAAAATTCTTTTGAAAATAGCCACAATGTCCATACATCAACTCCCTTTATTACATACTCGAAATGTAAAGACACCTTCAAAGAAAAACTTGCAACTTGACTTGAAATGAAAATAGCTTTGAGGCGATCCACACGCTCTACTGGGTTGGACGAGCTATAGCGCCTCACCTAAAATCCTTATGTCTCCTTACTATTTGAAATGATTCCCACAACGTGGGTCATTACACATTATATACTGGCGATAAATCTGCACTAAGTCAATATGTGAAGCTAGCAGTTATTTACTAGTGATCTTTCTACTTGTCTAAGTTCTTTTTAAGCAATTTATAAGAAGCATAGCAGTAGAAAGCACTTGTATAATAAACCTTACCCATCGTCAACAGTCATTCCTGCATAAGACGGGTTAGCACAATTTGCATATGGTAATAGACATACTATTCATCTCTTTGTTCAGTATTAGGCTTTGCATTAAAACTGTTCATATGCATGCACCTAACTACATGGTGGTCCACGAGTAGTTTCGTGATTAGCCGCTATGACTCTTGGGTTCAGCTCGTCGCTTTTGGACGTGATGCAACACCCCTCTGATAGCGAGGTTTCTTGTACCTCAGGGTGTCTAGACAATCTCATCTATGACGAGCGTTTTGAGGCGCCCCAAGAACCGCCTGAGAGATCTAGTTTTCTTGTGCACAAGTTGTCCAGGATTAATGCATAATCTATATGCCTATCAATTAAATAATAAACTATGCAACTTTGAACGACACGTTCATTCGTGCCTTTCTTTTGTTCGCAACAGAGCCATGGCTCCTAGCTTTGGGTGTCACGACCCGCACCCGGTTTTCGGATACGAGACGTGTCCAAGCCAGCCTACGCCGCAGAGTCGGCGGTAGAACGCTGTCAAGCCCGCAAGAAAATAAATGCTCAAAAATAAACATTTGCTGCTCATTCACATTTCTAATTTATTACAACATTTAAAATTAAAGGAAATATAAGACTTTACAATTAATGAAAATGATACAATTGTTTTCTATTTCTAGGTCGTCTTCAGCATACCCAAGTCTCCCAGTGCTAAGAATGATCGCGACGAAACCTAAAAAATGTTGGTTATCCAGTCAGGATTGGAACAAGTACACAAACCGACGGCAATACAAAACACAATAGAATTAACAAGACATGAAAATAACAAATGAGATATCAAAACTGGAAGATAACTGATGTCATAGCACGAGAAAGAAGTAAACAAGGAAAAACTAATAAAAGACATCTATCTAGGTGGTGTGAAATATCCGTTTCGACATGTGGACGGCTAGGGGTAAATAAGGCACACTGCACGTGTCGTGTGTAGCGGCTAGCATTCACGAAAAGACAATGGGATAGTTCTGGGTAGTCCACATGTTTACTAAGATATTTCCCCTCTCGACTACTCCGTGTGACAAGCGTGTCAACAAGCAGCATGATATATGTATAGACATGAAATGAAAAGACTACTATGAATCGGAAAGCAATCAGAAAGTGCACTTGCCTGTCGTCCCGAGCTGTGTGGGCGAGTCAAATGTCAATTCAGAGCTCAAGTAACCTATTGATAGATAAATATGATCAACACATAGTTCAAGAGTATAAATAAGTCTATCTTATTGATTTATTAGGTTACTAAGTTATTCCCATCTTAGATGGCTTCTAAGTTTATGGGTTGGCAATACTGTTTTCCCCAAATGCATGTTTGTACTCCCACTTGCTACTCTCCTTTATGGTTTGTTTTCTCCTTAGATACCTATTTGGGACTCTATTGTACCAACTGCTACCAACTATCTAGTGTATAAAGTCTGTACCTTCTTATTTCAGTCACCTTGTCTACTATTACTGATCTTAGGCAAGGAGACTTCATGCCCAATGTTTCCTGGATTTTAACAAGTTATGAAGTTGAGTCCTCGATGTTGTAGAGCCCAATTTCTATCTACAGTTCAGCCCTGCTGCTAACATGTGATTACTATGACTAGCATGATCTAAGAAAGTCTGGAAATGAACTTAAATGAGGGACTGAGTGCTATCCTGACCTGGGGTCTGATCAAAGACAAATGTGTAGTGAACAATGCTTGGTAGGCCATCTCATGTGAGCATCCTCATGTGCTGAATCCAGAAATGGTGAAAGAGGATACCTGTACAGTTGTTACTCACCTATATGTGTCTAGTGTCCTTGTAATAGGTAGCTTGTAGACTACTGCTCTCTTATTCAAGGGCTGCTATGGTATGTTATGAGACTAACACAGGTTAAGTCTGTATTCAAAGGACACACACAAAGTATACTTCACCTAGGCTAGCCCATATGAGAAATGGATAGGTGCTACTTGTCACATTGGCTGAGGTCAAGTTGTCTTCATGGAAATGGACTGACACACCTTCAGTCATCTATCCTATTTCGAAGTTTCAGAAGGCTACCTGTTACTCTTTTGTACAATTAATCTGCAACCCTCTGGACTGGTCTGAAATACCTGTCTCGAGCACTTGGCCAATGGCCAGTACTCACACAATATTAACCCAGGTTATCTGCAGATCCATAAAAGGGAAGGGTTAAACCTGTTAGGCAGGGCAAAAGGATGGTGATTGGTCAATTTAGGTAGGATCTTAACCTAGGACAGGGAATGTACAACTGTAACACATGTAGGTTCAGTCTCATCACTGAATTCTTGCCTATTTGGTACCACAATACTCTGAATACGAATGGAATCCTGATTCCATACATATTCTCCAAATACTTGTATTGGTTTACCCCCCACGACCCATGAATAATCGATTATACTGGTTCAAGAGTTATTATTTCTAACTGGGCTCCTATCTTCACTGCCCTACTGTCAATTTGGCAGCAAGGACTTCCTCTCTGTTAGAGTCCCCAGAATAATACTTCCCTCTTCTCACTACATTTTTATTGACTGTGCAACCCTTTACAAATTCCTGTTATCTATGGTTTAGGTACTCAAGTACATCCTGGTACTTGTATGCTTCAGTATGCATACAAGGCAGAACAAAATAGGAATCATACACTCAGGAAAATGTGTTAAGGAATGGTAATTAGTTTGGGACAACTATCCAGGCTGGCTTCAGCTACTGTCTTGCAAAGTTACAACAAGGCCTGGTCAGCCATGATTATGGATTGTAAGGTGTTATAGAGGGTTGCCCTTAGGTTCCAGTTTCATGGTCACACCATTGGCTACAACAGGTAGTCCCCTCTAACCTATATACTCGAGCCTAACTTTCTGGTATTCAAAATATTCAATGGGTTTTATTGTCAAGCTCCTGCACTGGAGTTGTTCAAGGTCAAATTAGTTTACATGTAGGTAGCCTTTCTGTACTCTGATGCAAAATATACAAGTAACTGCTATGTATAGAACTTAATGTATTCGTAAGTGTAGGTAATACTAAGCTTTACAGGGGATGCAATGTGCCTATTCGATTGTAGGATGTCTCCACTAGATGGAATGTAAAAAGTGCTACCAGGACACAGGACAGGTGATGGAAGGTTAGGAACAAGTCCACCTTATTGGACAGAACACAATGACAAAGATAAGTGTAGGGCTGAAACACTTAAGATGATTTCGGAGATTTGGCTGAAGGTCTCTATGTCAGACTCCATTCATTAACACTAGACAACCATTCCTGGGTAACCTTTCGATTTACAGTCAACTAATTTAAGGCAGGCAACCACATATCTCTCTGCTTAATGCAAACTGATGCAACCCAATCTTTACCATGTAGCCTAATGCAGCCTGATGCAGGAAGTCAGGTTATTGCTAGGATCTCAGGCACAGTGTCCTTTTAGTATAGATCTTCCTGTTGCCTGTGAGGTTTATAAATAGAAATTTCCTTATAATGAGACTGGGTTAAAATGTGTACAATTGCTCTTAATCACCAATGGCATGAAACGCAAAAGAAACCGAACATAATAGTTCATCCTAGGTGTGTGTCATCCAGCGGTTGAACCAAGTGCAATCATAGACAATTGCTACAAGTATAAGGCAATATTTGTGAAGAGCTCCTGGGTTTGTAACATGTAGTTAATACAGCATCTACTTGATATACCCAGGTTAATTCTACCTGCAGGGCTTCACCTACATGTACATCTGGTACTCTAAGCAAGGAATCCTACATGTAGTCCTTAGCAGCTATCCTTGGTCTACTCATGTTCGCGTCATTCTCCTGGTTTGCATTGCTCGGGAGGCCTGTGTGCATCCTGAAGTGAGTAGGGGTGTCTCCACTCCCTTGGCAACCAGTTTACATTGGTACATTCTGATTAAGGCATCCCCTGTTCTTACCCCTACACAAGTACAAGTTACACAAGAACACCCATGTGTGACACCCAGGTTCTTGTATGGCAAACAATCGAACACCTTCCCTCCCAAACTTGCATTAATCCTTAACAGTCGCTAATAAGGTTTAATAGCTCTTAATGAATCGATTACGAAATTAGAATCGTGAAGGTAATGACATACCTGTTTGAACTATTTGATTGCTTCAACTCCTACTTCAAGAATTTCCCGAGGCGCGGCAGAGAAGTCTAGGGTTCGGTCCCAACTCTCCAACTCCATATTTATACTAGGTTTGGGAAGATCAAGGCGATCGAGATTTAAAACTTTAGTTTTTATCCATCCAGGATTCGTAATCTATCTCCCCCTCTCCCTTTCAAATTCGATCCACAACCGTTTGAATTTAAACTGTGGAAATTTGCACAGGCCCTCCAATTTCAGAAAATTCTGAAAAGGTCCTCCCCTGCTGTTTTTAGTTACAAAAGGGTCCTAATTTATACCTATATGTATATATAGCTTTAATCACATAGTGACTCATGTGTACCAGTTCATAATTTAGCAATACTCAATAATTAGTAGGAAAAATTAGGTTAGAGGCTCACAAACCTACCCCCCTTAAAATAATTTCGTCCTCGAAATTCTAATTCATAACTATTTCTTAAAATTCAAAATCTACTATCACCGTAATCTCCTCAAATTTTAATTTCTCAAAAATATTTTATAACCTCGAATACTTGAGGACTTCTACCCACCTTTGGTCACACTACACCTCAAAACATGGTCACTAAAGTCTTATGGTCTTCTAACTAGTTGCTAACAATTCTACCGGCAGATATCTAGGTATATGGCATCTAGGATCCTCTCCTATCTATCAATTATGAGTTTTCGTCTTTCCAATTAGTGAAAGGCAAAAACAATAAAGAGCTCAAGAAAGATGTCACTGAATACAGTTACGTGATTCAAAGGCGAATGTATAATTCAAACAGAATTGTCAAAGCAGTCGTGGATGAGATCCTAGAGACATCTATATCTCAATCCACGTAGGGTAAATAGATGAAGAGCGAACCAATTGTATCATGGTTGATCAAACCGTAATACAATGATTCTGATTAGACAATATGTTAACGGGCGTCCCCAATAAACATTTGTCTTGAATCAAGCTCGATAAGAGAGTAAGCTTGGAAAAACTAGGCTGTAATAGCAGCATTGGTCAAGATATTCAAAATACAAGTATGCGAGATTTTTGGAAAGGAGGCACAAACATTCTAGCATCTATTTTATAAGCATTTCAAATTGCTGAGGGAAACTTTAAATCGAACCTAACTCGGGGTTCATACAGGAATACCATAATCAGGAATTATAAACCAACTCCTTACAGCAAAATAGAATTTAAAACAGGCAATTCTAAATTATGATATAAGATTTATATCTAAAAAGAAAATTGAACTATTTATCAAAATCATCGCCTTAATTCTAAGCAAGCCTAACATACCAAGCGAATAGTATACTCGCATTGGATCACATTGTCATATCAAAAGTAATAGTGTACCTATAAGGATCTAACAAGCTATCTAAATTGCACCTATTTTATAACCTTAACTACCCAAATGGTAAATTTGAACAAGGGACTCCTAGTCCTAGTTATTATTTTAGTCCTAATTGTGAATGAGCATTTCTTGGGAGCAGGCTCGCAATAGTACGACTAACGTACCATCACGAGTTCGCAGTCTTTTGCGAAATCTGACCTGCATGGGCCACCACAAAAACTTGTCACGACCCGCACCCGGTTTTCGGATACGAGACGTGTCCAAGCCAGCCTACGCCGCAGAGTCGGCGGTAGAACGCTGTCAAGCCCGCAAGAAAATAAATGCTCAAAAATAAACATTTCCTGCTCATTCACATTTCTAATTTATTATAACATTTAAAATTAAAGGAAATATAAGACTTTACAATTAATGAAAATGATACAACTGTTTTCTATTTCTAGGTCGTCTTCAGCATACCCAAGTCTCCCAGTGCTAAGAATGATCGCGGCGAAACCTGAAAAATGTTGGTTATCCAGTCAGGATTGGAACAAGTACACAAACCGACGGCAATGCAAAACATAATAGAATTAACAAGACATGAAAATAACATATGAGATATCAAAACTGGAAGATAACTGATGTCATAGCACGAGAAAGAAGTAAACAAGGAAAAACTAATAAAAGACATCTATCTAGGTGGTGTGAAATATCCGTTTTGACATGTGGACGGCTAGGGGTAAATAAGGCACACTGCACGTGTCGTGCGCAGCGGCTAGCATTCACGAAAAGACAATGGGATAGTTCTGGGTAGTCCACATGTTTACTAAGATATTTCCCCTCCCGACTACTCCGTGTGACGAGCGTGTCAACAAGCAGCAAGATATATGTATAGACATGAAATGAAAAGACTACTATGAATCAGAAAGCAATCAGAAAGTGCACTTGCTTGTCGTCCCGAGCTGTGTGGGCGAGTCAAATGTCAATTCAGAGCTCAAGTAACCTATTGATAGATAAATATGATCAACACATAGTTCAAGAGTATAAATAAGTCTATCTTATTGATTTATTAGGTTACTAAGTTATTCCCATCTTAGATGGCTTCTAAGTTTATGGGTTGGCAATACTGTTTTCCCCAAATGCATGTTTGTACTCCCACTTGCTACTCTCCTTTATGGTTTGTTTTCTCCTTAGATACCTATTTGGGACTCTATTGTACCAACTGCTACCAACTATCTAGTGTATAAAGTCTGTACCTTCTTATTTCAGTCACCTTGTCTACTATTACTGATCTTAGGCAAGGAGACTTCATGCCCAATGTTTCCTGGATTTTAACAAGTTATGAAGTTGAGTCCTTGATGTTGTAGAGCCCAATTTCTATCTACAGTTCAGCCCTGCTGCTAACATGTGATTACTATGACTAGCATGATCTAAGAAAGTCTGGAAATGAACTTAAATGAGGGACTGAGTGCTATCCTGACCTGGGGTCTGATCAAAGACAAATGTGTAGTGAACAATGCTTGGTAGGCCATCTCATGTGAGCATCCTCATGTGCTGAATCCAGAAATGGTGAAAGAGGATACCTGTACAGTTGTTACTCACCTATATGTGTCTAGTGTCCTTGTAATAGGTAGCTTGCAGACTACTGCTCTCTTATTCAAGGGTTGCTATGGTATGTTATGAGACTAACACAGGTTAAGTCTGTATTCAAAGGACACACACAAAGTATACTTCACCTAGGCTAGCCCATATGAGAAATGGATAGGTGCTACTTGTCACATTGGCTGAGGTCAAGTTGTCTTCATGGAAATGGACTGACACACCTTCAGTCATCTATCCTATTTCGAAGTTTCAGAAGGCTACATGTTACTCTTTTGTACAATTAATCTGCAACCCTCTGGACTGGTCTGAAATACCTGTCTCGAGCACTTGACCAATGGCCAGTACTCACACAATATTAACCCAGGTTATCTGCAGATCCATAAAAGGGAAGGGTTAAACCTGTTAGGCAGGGCAAAAGGATGGTGATTGGTCAATTTAGGTAGGATCTTAACCTAGGACAGGGAATGTACAACTGTAACACATGTAGGTTCAGTCTCATCACTGAATTCTTGCCTATTTGGTACCACAATACTCTGAATACGAATGGAATCCTGATTCCATACATATTCTCCAAATACTTGTATTGGTTTACCCCCCACGACCCATGAATAATCGATTATACTGGTTCAAGAGTTATTATTTCTAACTGGGCTCCTATCTTCACTGCCCTACTGTCAATTTGGCAGCAAGGACTTCCTCTCTGTTAGAGTCCCCAGAATAATACTTTCCTCTTCTCACTACATTTTTATTGACTGTGCAACCCTTTACAAATTCCTGTTATCTATGGTTTAGGTACTCAAGTACATCCTGGTACTTGTATGCTTCAGTATGCATACAAGGCAGAACAAAATAGGAATCATACACTCAGGAAAATGTGTTAAGGAATGGTAATTAGTTTGGGACAACTATCCAGGCTGGCTTCAGCTACTGTCTTGCAAAGTTACAATAAGGCCTGGTCAGCCATGATTATGGATTGTAAGGTGTTATAGAGGGTTGCCCTTAGGTTCCAGTTTCATGGTCACACCATTGGCTACAACAGGTAGTCCCCTCTAACCTATATACTCGAGCCTAACTTTCTGGTATTCAAAATATTCAATGGGTTTTGTTGTCAAGTTCCTGCACTGGAGTTGTTCAAGGTCAAATTAGTTTACATGTAGGTAGCCTTTCTGTACTCTGATGCAAAATATACAAGTAACTGCTATGTATAGAACTTAATGTATTCGTAAGTGTAGGTAATACTAAGCTTTACAGGGGATGCAATGTGCCTATTCGATTGTAGGATGTCTCCACTAGATGGAATGTAAAAAGTGCTACCAGGACACAGGACAGGTGATGGAAGGTTAGGAACAAGTCCACCTTATTGGACAGAACACAATGACAAAGATAAGTGTAGGGCTGAAACACTTAAGATGATTTCGGAGATTTGGCTGAAGGTCTCTATGTCAGACTCCATTCATTAACACTAGACAACCATTCCTGGGTAACCTTTCGATTTACAGTCAACTAATTTAAGGCAGGCAACCACATATCTCTCTGCTTAATGCAAACTGATGCAACCCAATCTTTACCATGTAGCCTAATGCAGCCTGATGCAGGAAGTCAGGTTATTGCTAGGATCTCAGGCACAGTGTCCTTTTAGTATAGATCTTCCTGTTGCCTGTGAGGTTTATAAATAGAAATTTCCTTATAATGAGACTGGGTTAAAATGTGTACAATTGCTCTTAATCACCAATGGCATGAAACGCAAAAGAAACCGAACATAATAGTTCATCCTAGGTGTGTGTCATCCAGCGGTTGAACCAAGTGCAATCATAGACAATTGCTACAAGTATAAGGCAATATTTGTGAAGAGCTCCTGGGTTTGTAACATGTAGTTAATACAGCATCTACTTGATATACCCAGGTTAATTCTACCTGCAGGGCTTCACCTACATGTACATCTGGTACTCTAAGCAAGGAATCCTACATGTAGTCCTTAGCAGCTATCCTTGGTCTACTCATGTTCGCGTCATTCTCCTGGTTTGCATTGCTCGGGAGGCCTGTGTGCATCCTGAAGTGAGTAGGGGTGTCTCCACTCCCTTGGCAACCAGTTTACATTGGTACATTCTGATTAAGGCATCCCCTGTTCTTACCCCTACACAAGTACAAGTTACACAAGAACACCCATGTGTGACACCCAGGTTCTTGTATGGCAAACAATCGAACACCTTCCCTCCCAAACTTGCATTAATCCTTAACAGTCGCTAATAAGGTTTAATAGCTCTTAATGAATCGATTACGAAATCAGAATCGTGAAGGTAATGACATACCTGTTTGAACTATTTGATTGCTTCAACTCCTACTTCAAGAATTTCCCGAGGCGCGGCAGAGAAGTCTAGGGTTCGGTCCCAACTCTCCAACTCCATATTTATACTAGGTTTGGGAAGATCAAGGCGATCGAGATTTAAAACTTTAGTTTTTATCCATCCAGGATTCGTAATCTATCTCCCCCTCTCCCTTTCAAATTCGATCCACAACCGTTTGAATTTAAACTGTGGAAATTTGCACAGGCCCTCCAATTTCAGAAAATTCTGAAAAGGTCCTCCCCTGCTGTTTTTAGTTACAAAAGGGTCCTAATTTATACCTATATGTATATATATAGCTTTAATCACATAGTGACTCATGTGTACCAGTTCATAATTTAGCAATACTCAATAATTAGTAGGAAAAATTAGGTTAGAGGCTCACATTGGGATAATTCTCATTTCTATGACAATGTGTACAAGTCCGTCTATACACGTCTAAACAATTGAAGCATACTCATAGGCAACATGTATTATTCATATGGAAACAGGTTAAGAAGCAACAAATAATCCAACAATTGATTCAATTCATTTATCTTCTCTTATCTTTTGTTATTGTGGTATCGTTGATCAGAGAGACGCAACAAGAGTGGACTAGAGATCATTTTCTTAGGACATGGAGACAAATGTTAGCCCGGTCAAAGCAACTCACCAAAATAAATCTTGTTCGAGAGAATGAGGGACTTCACGCGTCACTCACACTCCTCCTAAGCGTCCTACATTGGCATGAACATTTGATTAGAATACTTCGGCCTCTTTCTCTCAAGATTCAGAATGAATACGAAATACGATGAAAGCGAACAGTGAAAACCAATCATCGAAAACCAACACGAAAACACATTCATCAAAACCAAGCAACAAAAGAAAACATCCAACGAAAACTCTTGGATTCATTTCAATAGAAGTCGATCCATCAATTGAAAAGGTTCATTGCATTTCATCCATGATCAATGGATACCGGCAAAGGTTTCCCCCAATTACTGAGTTCAAGACTGAGTTAGCAAGCCATGGATATTACATAGTGGATCGCGAGGAGCGGGGCACTACAACACAAAAAACTCTCCCTTCTTATTTAGTACTTCTACGAACAAAATGTATTATATACGTTTATATGTTTTGTTTGTTAATTGAATGCTATTTGAAAGTTGGAGATTTAATTTTAAATTTCTAGAAACTAAAAAAAATTATATTTTTGATTTGAAGTTTAGATTGAGTAATCATATTCTATTAACCAGTGTTGTTGTAGAATGTTGATTACACTAAGACCCTGGATTGGACAGATGGTAATGCAAACATCGGCTCAAGGCACATGTGGCAATAAGAATGAGAATGGTGGCTTATATATACTTAGTTTTTCTTATCATGTATTATATATTTTCTTCATAGATAAGTTGCATATACTTGCATGGTCATGGACAACTTGTCGAGAAGGTTTGGTTTCGCGAATGGTAACTCCGAGGCCTTGGACCCGTTCGTCCTAGGGGAACAAGTGTGACGAACTAGCTAGTAGCACAGTGCTAAAGTAGTAGCATGGTGATTAAGAAACCTTTCGGACTGGGCTATCTACCCGTCGCTGAAGGGGAGCCGTCTAACCATAAGTCCAATATGGCGTGTCGCCTGCTAGTGATGTCTTATGTAGGCAGAGTAAGTTATGAATCATATACATAGAAGGATGTTAGCTGTTGGTTAGAATTATTTGAACGGTGACGAATATGATAAATATGATATTATTCCTAACCTAAGTGAAACATGCACTTTTAAGAACAAACCTCCAACGTATGAGCACTCTGGTTATAATAGGATTGGCATAGTCCCCTCTCTGGGCACCAGGGACCCTAGTAATCGAACTCGGCGTGAGTTCGGACCGATTTCGGGCAAAACTCACGCCGAGTTCGATTACTAGGGTTCAGAACTCATACTGAGTTCGGTTACTAGGGTTTCTGGTCTTTTTGGCTTTTGGATTTGGTTTGGTTTTGGGTCAAGGATTGGTTTGGTTTTTGATTAGGAGATGAAATTCTAATTGCTAGTGATCCCGATGCACAATTTATCTAGACTCAAGAAAAGAAAAAAAAAGAATAAAGTATGAAAAATTGTAAACACGAAATCTGCGATCTTCTGTTTCTTTTCATATTGAAATCAAAGTTTTAGGTCAATTATCGAAATCGGTTTGACTATGGCTGATTGGGCCAACAATCTCTCTCATTTTAATAATTTGGCAAAACTACGATTGATACTTACGAAGCTGTTCAGCTCGATTTAGAAAAAGACTTGATGCGGTACGGTAGTAGCTTTGGCCTTGAATATTGGTCCAATATTTTTGCCTTACGTAATGTACGGTCAAGTCTTGTTACTCTCCCGTAACAAAGCATGTCGGCTGAAATATCTGTAAGAGTCTAGAAAATCAAACAATATCTCCAAACAAAAACAATTAAGCAGGAAAAAGACCCAAAACCAAACCAAATCCAAAAGCCATAAAGACCAGAAACCCTAGTAACCAAACTCGGCGTGAGTTCTGCCCGAACTCGGTCCCCCTTGATTTCTCCTGGTCAGCAGCATTCCCTAGTCTTTTGGATCTTAAACGTTCAAAAATATGAATGTTAGCCTACCAAGTTCTGTCCGAACTCAGTCCTAGAAAATCCTATAAAAAGAGAAGAAATTTCCATTTCTATTCACTCATTCAATCTTCATCTTGTTTATCTATTCCTAAGCTTTCTACTCTATTTATAAAGCTTCAATCTTCAAATCTCCAAGACAACTCCGATTCTTCTAGTGCCGGTGGTTTCTGATTAGGAGGTTTTTGAGTTGTACAAGCTTGGCGTATAAAAGCTTTTATCAGAAAAGGTGTTGTTGAAGTTTGATCGTGGACTTCGGATAAAAACACGACGGTGTTGAAGTTGGCATGTTCTTCGGAGTAAAGTACACATTGTAAATCTCTATTCAAAATAGTGGATTATAGCGAGCAAGAGTTCTCGCGAACTGGACTAGTCCTCTCAGAGGAAAATCAGTTTAAATCTGCTGTGTCTGCGTATTGCTTTCTTGCCTCGACTATATTTACTGCTTTACTTTGCATTTCAAGTTCATTAATATTTGCTTCACCTGCTTAAGTTTTAATTGGTAATTATTTCTTCGCTGTACTCTATTTTCGCTGTACTCTATTTTTGCTGTACTCTATTCACCCCTCTAGAGGTGCCATCGATCCTACATAGACGATGGTCAATATATCATCTATGTACTGGCGAGCGGTGCTGGCCCAACTCACCTAAGAAGACAACACTAAGTAATCATGTGATAGGAACATTATTAATGTGGTCTTTCTCGTTGCCTTAGGGTTAATTCACAGTTCGTATTCAACAAGAAGTAAAACATGCAAATCTCATAGCCAGCATAATGTAAAACATATGTTATCACCCATTTTAGTGATTCTTACCCACAGTCGTATAACTATCCATGTACATTTATAATACTTACTCTGCCTGCATAAGACATTGTTAAGAACAATATCATAATTCAATATATATATATATATATATATATATATATATATATATATATATATATATATATCACCGTTTATGTGATTCTTACCAACAATCGACATCCTTTTCTGTAATTGAGTAATAACTTATTTTGCCTACATAAGACATTATTAGCACTGGACCTATCTATATAAAGGTCACTGGCTACACGATATCATGGACCGTATGTCTGGTATAACGACGTCCCTTGCAGTGCGGATAGCTAGCTCCACTGAAGGTCCCGCATACCGATGCCGGTACGTCGGCACCAATCATTGTTCCCCATAGGATGAATCGGGTCCGTGGCCGCGAATTACCGTTCAAGGAACTACCTTGTGCACAAGTGTATATGACCATGCAAGTATATGCAACTTATCTATGAAGAAAACATATAATGCATGATAAGGAAAACTAAGTAAATCAACCACCATTCTCAATTAAGCCAACATTCTCATTCATATTGCCTCATATGCCTTGAGCCAACGCTCGCGTTACCATCTGTCCAATCTAGGGTCTTAGTGTAATCAACATTCTACATCGACGACATGATAATAGAATGTTGATTACTCAATCTCTTCCTACATCTTTGATACCATACATTCTCACGGGTCATAACTCAAGCATACTCACAGTTTAGTTCTTGGGTCTTATTATTTGTTTTACCATCTATTCATCGAGCTGTCACTCCCCGATCCTGGAATACGTATTTTAATACGTAAACCGATAAATTGTATTTACTTTGTATTTATACGATATTTATATGTTGTATTTCTTCATATATTTCTCAAAAATATTCGACAAAATATTATCTCGTAATTTATTTTCTGCATTTGGGCCTACAGTTTTGGCTCATTTGGGTAACCTATTCTTGGTTCACCAATGGTTCATCATGAACCCTTTGGTTCATCATGAACCCATGGGTTCAAGATTCTATATAATAACTCATCTCTCTCTCCTCTCATTTATTTCCTCTCATTTACTTTCCTCCACCAACCAAGGCAAGTACCAACTTGCTCAAGAGATGGATCCATAAATGATGTTGATGTTTTCTTACAAAATTATTTGCCAAAATATGTTCTTCTTCTCATTCTATACTAGTTTAGAACTTGAAGTTTTCCATTTTGAAGCTTTAATTTTTGTAGATCTAGGTTTTAACCATTTTCGGATCTTCTTGGTTTTGATCTAGCAAACTTCATTATTTTCAAGTTTTGATGGTTCCATGTTGTAGAGAATTTTATTCTACCCAATTTTGACCTTTGAAAAGTTGGATTTGGACTTATTTTGACCAAGTTATGGACTTTTGAAGCTTTGGGTTCAACCATGGAGTTCTTGCTGTTTTGGAGAAGACAGTGAGCAGTGCACGAGCTTTTTAGCTTGTACCACTGAGCTGCGCGCGCTCTTTAGCGCAGCGCAGTCGACCCCATACGCTGCCTTTTGGGAGCGTATGACTCGCATACGCTCGCTTGCTTGACAAGGAGTCGTATGGACCCCATACGCTGCCTTTTGGGAGCGTATGACTCGCATACGCTCGCTTGCTTGACAAGGAGTCGTATGGACCCCATACGCTGCCTTTTGGGAGCGTATGAATCGCATACGCTCGTTTGCTTGACGAGGAGTCGTATGAAGTACATACGCTGCCCTTTGAAAACGTATGTCTTGCATACGCTGACCTGAGCGTAGGCTAACCTGAGCGTACGCTGACCTGGACTCCCCTATACCTTATATTTTTATATGTATATATTATATCGTATATATATGTAAATGTTTGTGTATGCTATATATCCTTACGCCTTTTGTCCTGAGCATGATATGAGCACTAATGTGACCCCGGTGAACAAAGTGTTCCTACCTGATACTTGTACCTGAATGTCCCAGTTCTCGTTCATGCTCGATAAATGACTCGTAACTCCACGTGGCATATTTGCAATGATGCATTGCACCAAGGAGGGTAGAACATGTTGACATACTGATTGACATGGATCCTCTTTGGGGTACTCGTACTTGAGTACGACATTTAGGAGGATAATCATGCAGGCCACAGCATGTGAGTCCAAGATTTCACCTAGGGTTAAACTAGGCAACTAAATATACTAGATGCATGGGGAGGGCAGAATCCCGAGATCGTGTTACACCAGCCGCCTTGAGATATTGTCTTGACGCGCCGGCTGGTCTCCACGGATACTGTGTCATCCGCAACGAGTGGATGACTGTATCCGATTAATTCCTGCTATATATTATATGTCTTGGCAAGGTGGCCTTACGAGGGACCTGTGCTCAATGACACCTGTCTACGCGAACCCCTGGGTTGGCTAGCCTTGCTGGAAAGATACGATCTGAGGATTTTGAAATAACATGATACAAGGATAACCTCGTCCCACTAGAAACTCGTAGACTTGATTGGCCGCGAAAACGACTTGCGTGTATCTTACTACCTTCCGTGAATAACTGAGGGAAGCAGACTGTCATGGCACGTGATCCAACCCATGTTCTTGTTTGATTGTTGGGTTGGTTATCGTACTATGACAGGCTGTGGACCGAAGTTATGAACGGAAGACTTATTCTGGTTATGAAGTGCTACTCCTGTGAATGACTGAGGAACATGGTCTATCATGGTACATGATCCAACCCGTGTTCTTGTTTGATTGTTGGGTTGGTTATTGTGCTGCGATAGGCTATCGACCGAAGTCACGATCAGGAGATTTTATTGTTTATATCTTTTAACTTATGTGAAAGTTATAGAGTACGACACGTCCTGACTCCATGCGGCACCTTTTGTCCTTGTTTGGTTGTAAGGGTGCCATATGGGTTCGAGGATGTTGCGCTACCCTATAATAGTTGCATAAGTATTACTATTATCAATCATTCTATTATCTGGGTTTTTAATCTTAACTCTTGTGTCCCTTTGGCGGTACTTGCTATTCGGGGCTGACCCCGCTGGTTTTGTTTGGCCAGATCTCGTAGCAGAACCAGAGGATACGATCTTCCTCCCTGACATCCATGGTGCATATTAGGAGCATGGCGGTTCGGGGACTCGAGTGGGTTTCTTCTCCACCACTCCTGCTTATATTTTGTGCGACATTTAGCCACCGGCACCTGTTAGCCGGATTACTTGATATTTTGTGTCAGTACATAATTGTAATTAAACAGACTGCAGCTGTGTATAATTTTGTACTCCTGACTCTCCGAGATAGCTAAATTATAAAGCTAGTCTCTCATGATCATTTTGATGAAGCGTCGGGGACGCCTTACTGCTTTATCTTTAAATGTTCATTTATTTGCTGATGTGATTTGATTGATTGAGACATAGAACTCTGTGGGACCATAGGAGACTTGATTGTAGCATGTACCCCCTAGTCTCTCGACAGCCACGATCGCCGTATGACGTTACGTACCTCATATGGAGTAGCTGGCCTAGTCCGTCTCCGTATTTTGGTACTGGGGCGTGACAAGGTTTTAGTGGTGGCCCATGCAGGTCTGTTTTTCAGACTTGTGGGGTATTGCGAATTATTAGGAGTCTCAATCAAAACTTGTTCCCCTTAAAATTCTGTTTCGAATTCTCTGTCCTTGCCTTGATCTCTAACCTGACTTGCATCCTCGAAATCTTCCTCGTTCAGACTTGATAATCTTATATCTTTCTCTATAGGGGTGCTTCATTCTCAGTAGCGGGTGAGGCCCAGGAGGAAGAGCAGCGAGAGCATGGCTCGACTGGGCACCCGCAGGGGAGAGAACCTTCCCCAGGACAGACACGAGCGGAAATGGAACCAGAGGCAGTGCAGCCGCAGGTTATTGAAACTCCTTCAGCACCAGCAGCGACGGCAGTACCATATGCCGTAGCACTCCTGGAGGTCATCCGGGGGATTCTTGTCACTCACCAACAGCAACAGACTCAGCAGCAGGAGCAGAACGTGTTGCTGAACCAAGGGATTCAGTTAGCTCTTGAGAGGAGTGCCGGGGTTGACTCGGGAGCATCAGGAAGGTTCCGTCGCTTGAACCCGAGGTATTTTGATGGCACGGAGGATGCCATCACTGCGGATGCATGGATTCAAGACATTAAAGCCATTCTTGTGGCAGCCAAGGTTCCAGATGATGAGAAGGTTGATCAGGTCAAATTAGTACTTCAGGATCTTGCCCGCGACTGGTGGGCATCAGAAGAAGTTGGCATAAGACGCCCTGTTCGTTGGACCACCTTCAGTGAAAGATTCAAGGCCAAGTATTTTGGCGTAGTAGCTCGATATGAGCTCCAGCAGAAGTTTATTAGTCTCAAGCAAGCAGGCAAGACCGTAGATGGGTATGCAGCAGAGTTCTGCAGATTGTGCCGTTTTGCACCAACAATGGTAGCAACGGAGCCAGAAAAAGCCATGAGGTTCCAGCAGGGACTTCATTTGGAACTATTACAGCTTGTGGAGGGACACGACTACCAGACGTTTGATGCTGTTTTGACGGCCGCTCGGAGGCACGAGCTTACCCAGCAGAGGTTGGCATCGAGGACAGGAGGTCAGAAGAGATCTCATTCCCAGGTTGGAGGAGGAGCAATGCAGCGAACATCGGCACCAGCACCCGGTGTACGTATTCATGATGCAGGAGCGCCGCGGAGGACGACCGTGTCAACTAATACAGCGCCAGTTCGGCATTAGCAGCCGAGGAACCAACAGCAGCGTTAGGGAGCACCCCAGGGCTGTACATTCTGTGGGAAGGCAGGGCACACGAGAGAGGTGTGCCGGTCAGCGAATGGCTTATGCTTGAGGTGTGGTAGTTCAAACCACCGTATCTCCACTTGTCCTGTGATGCAGAGGCCAGGAGGGCCAGCTCAGCAGTTTCCAGCGTTGCCAGCCCCGGTGGCAACCCCGAGTGGAGGGCCAGTATTAGCAGTGAGGCCCCTAGCCCAGCGTCTACCAACGCAGGCTCAGATGTTTCGCCAAGCACAGGAAGCCGAAGGCCCTCAGAGGCAGCAACAACATGGTCGAGGAAGGCCGCAACAAGGGGCTCCGCGGGGCCAGGGCCAGGCTCTCACATTATCTTTGGGAGAGGCTCTAGCGTCTAGTGACGTGGTGGCAGGTAAAATTCTCGTCACCCTCATTTCCCGCTGTAGCATTATTTGATTCAGGCGCTACTCATTCATTCATCTCTACACAATATGCTACACGGATTGGACTAGTGTTTGAGGCATTGCCGGAGAGGATGGATATACTCACCGGCAATGGGCTCGTAGAAGTTAGCAGAGTGCGCTTTTCATGTCCGGTAGAGGTGTGTGGGCATTTACTGCCCGCATCATTGATTGAATTCCCTATGGGGAATTTTGATGTCGTTCTTGGCATGGACTGGTTGAGAGACAGTCATGCGACAATTGATTGTAGAGGAGGTAGGGTCATATTCAGCGTTCCTGGGATGGAACAGTTCATCTTTACTCGAACCTTGAAGAATCAGGCCGGAGGCGTCCTCTCAGCAGCAGTGTCAGAGCCAGGACAGATTCCGAGAGTGGTCGAAGATTTTCTCGACGTCTTCCCTGATGAGCTCCCAGGGATACCCCCAGTCAGAGAGGTAGAATTTAGCATTGAGTTGAACCCTGGAACGAGGCCTATTACAGACAGAGTTTACAGAATGTCGCCGTCAGAACAGGATAAGTTGTATCAACATGAGGAAGAGTTGAAGTCTAAGGGATTCATCCGAGACAGTAAATCGCCCTGGGCCGCGCCAGTGATTCTAGTTCCCAAGAAGGATGGGTCGACGAGGATGTGCATCGACTACCGCAAGCTGAATGCAGTAACAGTGAAGAATAAGTACCCGCTACCAAGGATTGATGACCTGTTTGACCAGTTGAGCAAGGCCAGCGTCTTTTCCAAGATCGATCTTCGGTCGGGATACTATCAAGTTAGAGTCCGGAAGCAAGACATACCGAAGACAGCATTCAGATCTAGATAGAGAGTCCGGGAGCAAGACATACCGAAGACAGCATTCAGATCTAGATATGGGCATTATGAGTTTTTAGTAATGTCCTTTGGACTAACCAACGCCCCTGTAGTATTCATGGATTTAATGAACCGCATCTTTCTGCCGTATTTGGATAAATTTGTGGTGGTGTTCATAGATGATATCCTTGTATATTCCAGCAGTGAAGAGGAGCATGAGAAACATCTTAGGACTGTCTTACAGACATTGAGGGAGCATCAACTTTATACGAAGCTCGACAAGTGTGAATTTTGGTTAGACCACATTTCGTTCCTGGGACATGTAATTTCTGGAGCAGGAGTGTCAGTGGATCCGAAGAAGATTGAGGCCGTAGAGCATTGGCCGGTCCCGAGAACGGTTGCAGAAGTACGAAGTTTCTTAGGATTAGCTGGTTACTACAGAAGGTTCGTGGCGGACTTTGCCAGGATCTCTGCGCCCTTAACGCGTTTGACGCACAAGGACGTAGAGTTTGTTTGGTCAGCTAGCTGTCAGGCATCGTTTGAAGAATTGAAGAAGAGATTGATCTCAGCCCCGATCTTGACGCTTCCAGTAGGAGCGGGAGGCTTTACAGTATATTGTGACGCATCAGGGAAGGGTCTTGGATGTGTATTGATGCAGCATGGAAAGGTAATAGCATATGCATATCGACAGCTTCGAGACCATGAGAAGAATTACCCGACTCACGATTTGGAGTTAGCAGCTGTGGTGTTTTCACTCAAGTTGTGGAGGCATTATTTATACGGGGATCGGGTAGAGATCTATACTGATCATAAGAGTTTGAAATACGTATTCACGCAGCGAGATTTGAACATGAGGCAAAGAAGATGGTTAGAACTGCTGAAGGATTTTGATTTAGATCTTCAGTATTATCCAGGCAAGGCGAATATAGTTGCAGATGCACTGAGTAGGAGAGACAGTGCCTTTATCTTGACCTCGCAGAAGCATATTCTAGAAGACCTTCAGAGTATGGGAATCGAAGTAGTTTTGCCAAGGGATATAGGAAGAATGACCAGTATGCAGATTCAGTCAACCTTAGTAGAGAGGATAAGGGCAGCACAAGCAGGAGATCCACAGATTCAGAAGTTGCGGTCGGAGTGTGAATCAGGCCGTAGGAAGGAGTTAGTGATTCATGAAGATGGTACGCTCAGGTTTGGAAACAGACTCTGTGTACCGAGTGGAGACCTTCGGCAAGAAGTTATGCCGAAGCTCATAATTTTATTTACTCCATTCATCCAGGAGGAACGAAGATGTATCGAGATATCAGGCAGTTCTTTTGGTGGAATGGCATGAAAAGAGAGATAGCGAGATTTGTATCCAAGTGTCTGGTATGTCAGCAGGTGAAAGCCGAGCAGCAGAGACCAGCAGGATTGCTACAGCCGCTTCCTATCCCAGAATGGAAATGGGAGCACATCACATAGATTTTGTGACCGGTTTACCTAAATCCCCAGCTGGCAAGAATGCAGTCTGGGTAATAGTAGATCGACTCACGAAGGTCGCTCATTTCCTTCCCTTCCGAGTTGGACAGACTACTGAGCAGCTAGCAGAAATGTACATGAAGCAGATAGTAAGACAACACGGTATTCCAGTTAGTATAGTATCAGATCGGGATACGCGGTTTACTTTCCATTTTTGGCGGAGCTTACACCAAAGTTTGGGACCAAGTTAAGATTCAGTACTGCTTATCATCCACAAACTGACGGGCAATCAGAAAGAACCATTCAGACATTAGAAGATATGCTACGGGCGTGTACCTTGGATTTTGGTGGATCTTGGGAGGATCACCTTCATCTAGTGGAGTTCTCCTATAACAACAGCTATCAGGCTTGCATTCAGATGGCCCCGTTTGAAGCATTGTACGGAAGGAAGTGCAGGTCCCCTTTGGCATGGGACGACGTTGGAGAACGGAAGTCGTTGGGGCCAGAGATGATCACGCAGACTGTGGAGATAGTTAAGTTGGTCAGAGAGCGCCTTCGAGTTGCACAGGACCGACATCGTCATTGGGCAGATCAGCATCGTAGGCCTCTAGAGTTTAGAGTTGGCGACCAAGTGTTTCTGCGGATTTCGCCTACTCGGGGTATCATCAGATTTGGAACCCGGGAAAAGCTTAGTCCAAGATACGTTGGTCCTTTTAAGATTCTCGCTCGGGTAGGCGATGTGGCTTATCGACTTGCCCTTCCGCCTTCGTTAACTGGCATACATGATGTGTTTCATGTGTCCCAATTACGTGGGTATGTCCCGGATCCGAGTTATGTCCTCGATCATTCTGAGTTAGTCGTTGGTACCGACCTAACTTACGAGGAACAACCCGTGTCTATTTTGGACCGGCGAGAGAAGGTACTCAAGAATCGGACGATAAGCCTTGTCCGTGTTTCTTGGAACCATCACTCTTCGGAAGAGTCAACCTGGGAGCGTGAGGACGAGATCAGATCTCGGTATCCGCATTTGTTTGACTAATGAGGTATATTTTTACGCCTTATTGACACGATTCCATGCTTATCTGCACCTACTTATTTGCACTTTGTGATGTATGATAATAACTGATATGATAGTTAACTTGTATATGATTGTGCCTTGCTTGCCCTGATTTCACTATCCTGTCTTGGCTGGAATTTCGAGGACGAAATTTTTCTAAGAAGGGTAGAGATGTCACTCCCCGATCCTGGAATACGTATTTTAATACGTAAACCGATAAATTATATTTACTTTGTATTTATACGATATTTATATGCTGTATTTCTTCATATATTTTCCAAAAATATTCGACAAAATATTATCTCGTAATTTATTTTCTGCATTTGGGCCTACAGTTTTGGCTCATTTGGGTAACCTATTCTTGGTTCACCAATGGTTCATCATGAACCCTTTGGTTCATCATGAACCTATGGGTTCAAGATTCTATATAATAACTCATCTCTCTCTCCTCTCATTTATTTCCTCTCATTTACTTTACTCCACCAACCAAGGCAAGTACCAACTTGCTCAAGAGATGGATCCATAAATGATGTTGATATTTTCTTACAAAATTATTTGCCAAAATATGTTCTTCTCCTCATTCTATACTAGTTTAGAACTTGAAGTTTTCCATTTTGAAGCTTTAATTTTTGTAGATCTAGGTTTTAACCATTTTCGGATCTTCTTGGTTTTGATCTAGCAAACTTCATTATTTTCAAGTTTTGATGGTTCCATGTTGTAGAGAATTTTATTCTACCCAATTTTGACCTTTGAAAAGTTGGATTTGGACTTATTTTGACCAAGTTATGGACTTTTGAAGCTTTGGGTTCAACCACGGAGTTCTTGCTGTTTTGGAGAAGACAGTGAGCAGTGCACGAGCTTTTTAGCTTGTGCCACTGAGCTGCGTGCACTCTTTAGCGCAGCGCAGTCGACCCCATACGCTGCCTTTTGGGAGCGTATGACTCGCATACGCTCGCTTGCTTGACAAGGAGTCGAATGGACCCCATACGGTGCCTTTTGGGAGCATATGACTCGCATACGCTCGCTTGCTTGACAAGGAGTCGTATGGACCCCATACACTGCCTTTTGGGAGCGTATGACTCGCATACGCTCGCTTGCTTGACGAGGAGTCGTATGAAGTACATACGCTGCCCTTTGAAAGCGTATGTCTTGCATACGCTGACCTGAGCGTACGCTGACCTGAGCGTACGCTGACCTGAGCGTAGGCTAACCTGAGCGTACGCTGACCTGGACTCCCCTATACCTTATATTTTTATATGCATATATTATATCGTATATATATATATGTAAATGTTTGTGTATGCTATATATCCTTACGCCTTTTGTCCTGAGCATGATATGAGCACTAATGTGACCCCGGTGAACAAAGTGTTCCTACCTGATACTTGTACCTGAATGTCCCAGTTCTCGTTCATGCTCGACAAATGACTCGTAACTCCACGTGGCATATTTGCAATGATGCATTGCACCAAGGAGGGTAGAACATGTTGACATACTGATTGACATGGATCCTCTTTGGGGTACTCGTACTTGAGTACGACATTTAGGAGGATAATCATGCAGGCCACATCATGTGAGTCCAAGATTTTACCTAGGGTTAAACTAGACAACTAAATATACTAGATGCATGGGGAGGGCAGAATCCCGAGATCGTGTTACACCAGCTGCCTTGAGATATTGTCTTGACGCGCCGGCTGGTCTCCACGGATACTGTGTCATCCGCAACGAGTGGATGACTGTATCCGATTAATTCCTGCTATATATTATATGTCTTGGCAAGGTGGCCTTACGAGGGACCTGTGCTCAATGACACCTGTCTACGCGAACCCCTGGGTTGGCTAGCCTTGCTGGAAAGATACGATCTGAGGATTTTGAAATAACATGATGCGAGGATAACCTCGTCCCACTAGAAACTCGTAGACTTGATTGGCCGCGAAAACGACTTGCGTGTATCTTACTACCTTCCGTGAATAACTGAGGAAAGCAGACTGTCATGGCACGTGATCCAACCCATGTTCTTGTTTGATTGTTGGGTTGGTTATCGTACTATGACAGGCTGTGGACCGAAGTTATGAACGGAAGACTTATTCTGGTTGTGAAGTGCTACTCCTGTGAATGACTGAGGAACATGGTCTATCATGGTACATGATCCAAACCATGTTCTTGTTTGATTGTTGGGTTGGTTATTGTGCTGCGATAGGCTATCGACCGAAGTCACGATCAGGAGATTTTATTGTTTATACCTTTTAACTTATGTGAAAGTGATAGAGTACGACACGTCCCGACTCCATGCGGCACCTTTTGTCCTTGTTTTGTTGTAAGGGTGCCATATGGGTTCGAGGATGTTGCGCTACCCTATAATAGTTGCATAAGTATTACTATTATCAATCATTCTATTATCTGGGTTTTTAATCTTAACTTTTGTGTCCCTTTGGCGGTACTTGCTATTCGGGGCTGACTCCGCTGGTTTTGTTTGGCCAGATCTCGTAGCAGAGCCAGAGGACACGATCTTCCTGCCTGACATCCAAGGTGCATACTAGGAGCATGACGGTTCGGGGACTCGAGTGGGTTTCTTCTCCACCACTCCTGCTTATATTTTTGTGCGACATTTAGCCACCGGCACCTGTTAGCCGGATTACTTGATATTTTGTGTCAGTACATAATTGTAATTAAACAGACTGCAGCTGTGTATAATTTTGTACTCCTGACTCTCCGAGATAGCTAAATTATAAAGCTAGTCTCTCATGATCATTTTGATGAAGCGTCGGAGACGCCTTACTGCTTTATCTTTAAATGTTCATTTATTTGCTGATGTGATTTGATTGATTGAGACATAGAACTCTGTGGGACCATAGGAGACTTGATTGTAGCATGTACCCTCTAGTCTCTCGACAGCCACGATCGCCGTATGACGTTACGTACCTCATATGGAGTAGCTGGCCTAGTCCGTCTCCGTATTTTGGTACTGGGGCGTGAGAGCTGAGCTCGATATACTCACCGCCCAAGTATTTGGGACTTTTCTTTCACATGTTATGTATTTTATTGCAAAACACGCAGGCATACAATTCCTTGATTTGATCTACAACAGATTTTTGGGTCTTGTGATTAATTATCTTTCAGTATCTTTCTGGGTTCCATGCAAGATATCATTTAGCAACTCAATACGAAATCATAGCATACAATCCTTTTATTAAGCGCAAAGCTAAAGGATCTTCAAAGGGTTCAACACTACTTACTTTATAGGATGATTCCTGCTACGATCGCATAGCCTTCAGAACGATCCTTCGCATAATTCCAAGTCCAACAAGGCTTCATCGAATGAACCAGCCATCAATATGCACCAAGCGGGTCGGGGTACTACATAATTTCACCCGTGTCTCCGGTGGAGCTTACGAGTTATAAAAGGAGAAGTGCATACGTGGTCCATACGCTAAGGAACTGTCATCCCAAACCCATGTCTATCCATGTTGTATCAAAAAAAAACATATAACCTTTATTAACTGCTAAGTCAAACTAAACATGCAATTACTATTAGCAGTTAATCCTATCGCATGCATGTACGCACCGATGTGCGGTCGGTATGCAAGTCCGAATCTATATACGACTTTGTGGAACACATGTGTCAAGGCCAATGAATGCGGCACAAACAAGGACACTCTCTTAATTCTAGGTCAAATATACATAGAAATAAATAAGTAACGAAAGCATAACTACACAATAATTTTTATTCAGTTGAGGACTCATGGGGTCAATAACCTCTCATCAGACTAGAGGGAGGATTGTTGGTTCCAGTCTGGATTTGGTAACAACATATTTGTGGAATCCAAATTTAGATAAATATTTAATTTGATTAGATTTGGATGTCCATAATTGGTGTTGTGCTATTTTAGATATAATATAATTTTTATTTTAGAAAATTCTATTATGATCTAAAATATAACGTTGATGGAATATTTTAAGTATAATATGATTCCTCTTTTATTCCTATTTAGGAAATTCTATTATAATTAGAATATGATTTTCTCATCCTATATATATGGGATGAGGGTGGAGGCACAAAGCATAGCACAAAACTAGAAATTCGGGGTGCTCGCCCACAGAAAATTTAAGAGAAAACCCGTGCTTTGCACTTAGGACTTCACCATCCAAGATAAAATGAGGAAGGAGATCTAATCAAGGAGTCGTCAACTTTGGTTAGGGAGACTGCTACGGGTTAGTGAGTGAACTCAATTGTAATATTCTGTTTTTTTCTTGAGAGTGGTGAGGGGGTTGAACCTATTAGGACAAATGATTCAACATTAGTTTTTCTCAATCTTGTAATTTTTATCCGAGTTATAAATATTGGAATTTATCCAAGTGTCGTAGTCACCGCCATATACATACTTTTATATGTGCTTGACGTCCGTTAGACGGGGGTTGATTTGATCAGGTGGGTTGGCAAACGCTTTCGTGCGCCCAACAATTAGTGAAATTTTTTATACAACGTCCATGAACATGACATTATTTCTTGAATGTTCTCCGGGACAAACTTGAATACTAAGTACATTTCACTACAAGTAAAGGACTTTTCTTGTTCAAACTCAGAGTGATACACTATACAGAGAGGGCAATACAAACACAACATAGATTTTTGGTATTTACCAGTGTATGTCGGAGTGTATGTATTTTGTTTTATTGTGTTTGATATGTGTATGTTGGACCCACAACAGAATACATGCTCCCCCATGCCACTGATCTCCGATCCTCCGAGTTGCTTTGCATCTTCCTTTATCTCCAGCTCCTCGACTGTCATGTCGACACTAGCTGCCATGTGTAGCATCTTCTACACCATTGGGATCCTGTCGATATCAACGACACGACCAAGACCGAAGTCCCTAACGATCAGTCTCACCATAAGTCTCGGCTGCCTGTCCCTGACTTTCGTCTTCCACCGAAAAGTGTTAACGTTCCGACGAGCTTCTTCACTCTTGGCTGGCCCAACCAAGCGGACGGTACGGCTCTCCCGAGATTTGAGCTCCTAAACCTGTCCACCTTTCTGTCCGAACTTGAAGCTCCCTTATACACATGCGTTCTCGAGTAGAACATCACGTACTGTGCATGTCGTAGATAACCCACAGCTCCCCCTAAACTGTGTAAATGATGATGCTCCCGCCTCAGATTGAGTTTGCTGCAAACCTTGGTCTCCTTCCTGGCTTTGAACTGCTGAAACCGATGTCACTCCATGAGGCTTTGGCAAACTACCTGTCACCAAAACTGGATCCGTAGATGTAACATCCGTTAACCGAATTTTTGAAATATTTTTCAAATTATTTTAACTTTCTATTTTTCTGAATTTTTCTAAAATTTAAAAATCGTGAATTTGATATGAAGTATATTTTCGAAATCATAAAGTGCTAACGGCACTTTTGTTGGATCTTTTGGATTTTTCTGAAAACTATATTATGTGAGGTTATATCCCAAATAAATTCTTGTCCTTTTTAATTTTTTGAAATATATATATATATATATATATATATATATATATATATATATATATATATATATATATATATATATGTTTGTCAATAAGATTTTGTAAAGGAATATCTATATAATTATTAACTAATTAAATTATTGGCTAATTACAAATTGTTAGTATTTAGTGTGGGTTAGCATGTTAGTATTTTCCACTAATTTTCTATTCTAATACATTTACATTTTCTTAAGGTTCCCAACCTATTCTATAAATAGCACTTTTTTCAAAGATACATCATAGAATTTCTTTCCTAAAACCAAGAAACACTCTCAGCCGCCACACTCCGAGTACCTTTCCCATTTTGCTGTACGGCGGTGCTACATGGCCCGCATGCGGGTTAGCCCGCGGCCACGCGGCGCTCTCCTATTGGCAGGACGCCGGCATGGGCCCCACGCGAATAGGGGGGAGCCAATGGGGGAGTGCCACGTCGGCGTGCGGGCTAGCCCGCCGGTTGGCCAAATATCATTTTCGTTTGCTGTAACCACTCCGACCACCATTGCCATCCCCGGCCGCATTGGCTTCTCCCTGTCGTAGCCATCAACCATCCCTGCCCGTTCACATCCCAGCCTCACCACCTCCACGAACACCATAGCCACCACATTGCACCACCACCACCACCGCCATTGGCACTGCCAACCATGGCCGACACCCCCAACAACCAACGACCCTCATAACCACCGTCCACGACCACCATCACCATTCCAATCCACCATAGTGGCATCACCGCCACCGCGGCTATCCACCCGACCTCCTCCTCAACCACCACAAACCACCCACAACATCCCCATCACAGAAAAAATAAAGGGCAAAGAAAGGAGAGACCATCACCTCCGAGCCAAGCACAGCCACCGCCGTGACCGCGACGCACCTCCGGCCTCCCCGTACTGCCTCCGCAGTCGAAGCCGCCGTCGGCGTGGACCGACCTCAGTGCCACCTCCATTCGCGTCGCCGTGCGAGTCCTCCACCGCACTGGTGACTCCGCCGCCGACTCCCGACCGGATCTGAGCAGATCCGGTCAGATCCAGCCGCTCCGCCCGGCGTGACCCCCCGTCACCTTTGCCTCTAGCCGCCGGCACTCCGCCAGCCGCGTCTCCCGCCGGAGCGCCCTGCCGAACACAACCCACCCCCCCCCCCCCCCCCCCCCCCCCCCCCCCACCCCAGTGAGCACCATCTCCTTCTCCGCTCACTCTCTCGATTGCTTCCTCTCTCCCCTTCTCTTTCTTTTCCCTTATCTTTCTTTGAGTATGAATATGGACTTGCTGCTTTAAATAAGATTAGCTTTATTATTCCATGTTTTATACTGATTATTAACAGATGTTTGGATTTAAGTAAAATTAGGGGTCCAATTGAGGAATGTTTGAGAACAGATCATCTTCCCCCTTTCTGCCAAGAATTAGAATTTAATGAGTCATCAGTTAGTGTTTCTTCAATTAGGATTTCGTTCACTTATATACTTGGTATAAATGACCAGTGACCCCCCACACTTTGAATTTAAGTCAGCCTCTCATAGTTTGATTTTAATTAATTAGTTGTTTATGGGTTAGATGAATGGAATTAGTTTTAATGAATTAGATTCTTGGTAATAATGTATTTAGGGATTGCTGTGATGAGAGAACAGAGTCCCCTTTGATTTTTAATGTTAGACTATTGTTTGGTTTTAGGAACTTTTGTACAGCAGCTAGACCCCCCTGTTGTGTACTTATGGGATAAATTAGTTTGATTTAATCATTAAGGCTATTGAAGGTATTAAGGATTTTTATGGATTGTTTTTAATGGATTAAGTTTTAAAGGTTATGTGGATTTAAGGATGTTAATGCATTTAAGAAATGACTTTGGGAGATAATTGAATGAGCCCCCCTGCTGCCTATTATGAGGGGATTTATTTTTAGTTAGTTGTGATTAATTAGAGTATGGGCCGAGCCCATTTAATCAAGTTTGGGTTTTATAAGTTTTTGTTAAGTTATTTTGTTTGTCTAAGCAATCGGGCTGGGCCAGACCTAAATAAATGGTTTTGGTCCCGATTCATTCTTATATGTTTCATGTATGATTATTTATGAAAATTTTAGTAATAGTTACATGTATTACATAAATAATATTATTTGTAAAATTATGTTACAGTATGTATATTTATATATAAGAAAGTTTTAGAATAATTTCAAACATATATGATTATACTTTTAATTTCGTTTTGGGCTTAAGCCATATGCTTTGAGATATATATATATATATATATATATATATATATATATATATATATATATATATATATATATATATATATATATATATATATATATATATATATATATATATATATAATTGTTATAGTAATATATTAGAATTTTGTTTAGATATATTATTATTATTATTATTTTAAACAATAAATTGTGTCTTGGGCCCTAAGTGATAAATAGGTTAAGCCTTTTGGCTTGAGCTCTAATTAATTTTTAGGACTTTTTATATAATTCCTAATAAATTTCTAAATGATTTGTAAATGCTTTACAATGTTATTTTGACCTTTTAAATATGATTTCTTAAATCAGATATAAATATTTTCCAATATTTGACTATGATACTAAACTCCTTAATGAATATTCCTTTTGCTTTTGATCGAATTGCGATCATGAATTATCTAGCCGTTTTATTCCTTTTGTTTGCGGACTTCTATTTCGATTATCATGCCGAACTCTAACTTAGGACTTCTATATACCAACTAGGCTATTTGGACTATTCTGGACTCGATGGAACTACCTGTGTACCTGTGCCATCGCTTGGGACCATCTTGTGGAGCATAGCATCGTACTTATTCCGTGTCGAGACGTTCGTGTCGTGCACGTTGACTTCAACAAAATCAAGGCGAGTACATTCTCTGATAGTTTTCATTATTTTGATTACCACTGTAACACCCAGTTTTTCAAATGAGGGTAATTTTGAAATTTTGTAATTATAATTATTATTTATTGATATTTATTTCATATTATGATTTTTGGTAATTTTTAATCATTTTTAAACTATTTAAAAACTGTTTTAAGTCATGACTTGTGATTTTGATGTGCTGCTAGTGAAACCCTAGAGACTGTATGATCTAGAGCCTAACCATGTCATTAGGATGATTTGATTATCATTTTAGCTTGAGGGTATTTTTGTCATTTAGTAAATTTTGAATTTATTTTAATTTATTGAATTGGTGATTCCTAGTTTGAACTTTGACTCGTTTGAGACTTGTAGACTAGCCTAGAAGCTAACCCTAGCTATGCTGACCCTAGTCTAACTTAAGTTAACATATTTTAGTCGTTAGAAACTAGTTTTAGATAAGAGGATTAGGATTAAGTGAAGTCATTTCATGACTTATGATTTTAACTCATGACTTGTGATTTTATGACTTCATGACTTATGACTTAAGCCCATGGCCCATAGCATGAAGCCCTAACCCTAACTAAACCCTAAGTGACCAGCCATAATAGGATTCCCACTCCTATTTAAAGCCCACTCTCCTTGTTCTTGCCTCTTTTGTGTTCATCCAAGCTTTTGAAGGAAAGGTAATTTCTCCACTTTCCTAAATTCATAGAAAATCCATTTTTAATCCTTTTTGACCCAAATCTTTTGCATATGATTCTAATCCACCCTTACATGCTGATTTTGAGGAGCAATTTCAGTCTATGAGCAATTTGGAAGCATTTGGCTAGCAAGGAGGAACCTCCCATTTGAAGCCTTTTCTTGCTATTTGTACCTATAGGTAAAACTCCACAAATTGATCTAACATTTCGATTTCTTTGCATATTAGGCTAGATCTAGGTGTCCCCTAGCTGTCCCTTAAGTTTGGTAGGAAACCGTGTCCATTTGGTGTCCATATCGGGCACGTGTCTATGTGTAAGTGTATGTGTTTGATAGAATGCCCCTTAGGATTTTATTTTCGATTTTTGTAAAACTAATTGCATGGATTCGTAGGTCTATATGTGTACAATAACTTTTGTAAATCCTGAGCACGTTTCTGGACACCCTTCGTGTCCAAAAATGGGACACACGCACGCACGAGGACACGTGCACTGTCCTACTATACGGGCTCGATATCTCTCTGTATCGGATACGAGGACACGCCAAATTTTGGGAGGATGTTAGGGCATTGACTGACATGGATCTCCCAAAATTTGAGCCCAAATGGTTGCGTGTGCGAGGAGTTCTCCTTCTCGCACTGGTCGTACTGGCTGCGCGCTCGAGCTGTACACGCGCAAATTTACCCCACTGACACGACTTTAGAACTCTGACACGACATGACCTCGACACGGTACAGGGTGATGAAACCCTAGCCCTACTCCTGGCATACACGTGGGCACGGCCACGTGTCACCACGTGGCCTGTGTCGTGCACTGGACACACGTGCACGCATGCACGACGCAGCCTGTGCACAGCGTGTCTGTGCGTGTTTTGAGACTTGGACACGCCGTATCCAGCTCTAGGGTGACACGAAAAGAATCTTGGGACACGGGCACATGTGGGGGGTGGTTACCATCCATAAATTCATAGTATTAACTTGTTTTAAGTTCGAATTTCAAGTTTCCCCTATTTGACTGATACAGTGTACCCAGGTTCTGTTTTCTTCGAAATTATATATATTCAAACCATTTTTTCCTGATCAAATTGCCATATTAAATTGTTTACACCTGTATTAGAATACTGAATGTTGGATTATGTTTGGTGTTTGAAACTGGATGTTTGAAATGGGGTTTGGACTGATTTTGTTAACTGATAAATATGGACAGTCAATGCACTGTTTGACTGTTTTGAATTTCCGAAATATAAATTAGTTCAAAACTATTTTTCCCTGATTAAAGTTGACATATTAATTCCTATATATGTGTATTAGGTTACTGCAATGTGGGGTTATGATTTGTGGTTGAGTTTGGGTTTCGAATTGGTGTTTTGACTAGTGTGTTAACTGTTAGGCTTAATGTGAACTGTCATTTTGGCCATACCTGAAAACTGATAACCCTGGGTTATTTCATTGATTCAATTCCCTATAGTTGAGCTTATTGCCATACTCTACCTGAGATTAATTCCAGTTTTTCCTGAGATTGTGCACCCTTTACTGTTAACACAAGAATGGGACTCTCGAAATTGGGTTTAGACTAAAATATAAACTGCCATTTCCATATTTTTTACTGATTTGCACATCACCAATTTTCTGAAACATATCACTATTCCTGAGATTAGTATAACACCTTACACACTCTATTGTTACATGTATACATACACACACATGTGACACTCTTCACAATTCCTGAGAAACCTGAGCTACACTCTTCACTAACCAAATTCCTGTCACACTAACTTACCATTGTCTAAGTTTCTAAGAACACACACACACTCTTGTAGTATCACACACCCTCACATGTACACACACACATTAATTCACATTGACACCTATCACTTAACTGTCATGACACATATCACTCACCACATTCTATTACACTATTTCCTATCACTTGACACCTATTTGCTAGTACACAGGACACACACTCAAGTAGTTTCACACACACCCACATGGTTACATATACACATGTGCCCCTCTCCATCTCTATGTATGTGATATATAATAATGTGGCTAAGAGTGTGTTAATTATATTAATTTAGATAAATATAATGTGTGAAATATGTGAGAGTAGTGTAATGCCCCAGAACCAGAATACTGGAGAGCGGGGGCGTACATAGCCAGCTACGTATATTGAAGTGCAACCCACCTCGCTATACGGTCACGGTTGTCTAGATACATGAGAGTTTAACTACAAGCCAACAGTCTCCTATGGTCATGAACAAGCCTATTGTCTCAATCTCAAGCAAGCAATAATAGTTACAAGATGTCAGAGCACCAAATATATAATAGCAAGGCGTCCCATACATTACATATTGGATGATCATGAAGCTAGTCTTATAAAATGTCAAGACTAGCAAGAGTTCAGTCATACATGATCAACCCTAGGATCTGTCAATCATGTTACAGCCCGTAGGTAGACAGTAAATAAAGGTGCAATACGAGCTAACACGTGCTCGCCGGCTAAACGCCTCAAAAGAATAATTTTTACAATAAAGTGGGAGGACAAAAAGAAACCCACTCGTTGCTAGGGTTACGTCTGGTGGTCACCATCTGGCTAGAAGACAGGTGGATCCTCTGGTGCTGCTCCGATATCTGGCCACACAAAACCAGCTGGGTCAGACCCCAGAGAGAGCAAGTGCCACAAAGGAGACTTCACTTAGGAACTAAAACCAGCATATCATAATAGAATATTAAAAATAAATAGTAAATAAAGAAATGATAATAATAGAGATAACAACAGTAAACTGAGTACGAAGAAACCATTCAAGTAGCCAGGTCACAACCCTTAAACCAAACAAGGATCGGGGTTGCAGCCCTTCACCTGAATAGAAACCCGTCTCAAATACTATTGGTACAGTGAAGACAATAAACGAAGAGAGGACACAGAATTGCTCCGGGAGCCAGGTTACAACCCTTAAACCAAACAAGGACCGGGGTTGTAACCCTTCGCTTGAACAGAACTGGACCCCTGATCTTTATTGCTAAGGCCAGTATAAATAATCATGGTATTAAGGTAAGGTAAAACATGACGAACATGGCATAGAATTGAAATAAGACAATAAACGAAGAGAGGGCACAGAACTGCTCCGGGAGCCAGGTTACAACCCTTAAACCAAATAAGGACCGGGGTTGTAACCATTTGTCTGAACAGAACTGGACCCCCGATCGTTATTGTTAAGGCAAGCATCAATAATCATGTCATGTCACAATCTTGCACAGAATCAAGATAAGAATAAGCTGGAATAAACTCCATCCAATCAATCACGGCTAATCAAGAGTATGGCTTGATACTTTTAACTAACTAGGGTTATCACAGGCCTAGTTACTAGAAAGATGCAATGAGATTATCCCAACAGCCACAAGCCCTGCAGACCATCCAGTTATCCAGGTCGAATGTCCATTTATGAAGAATGCAACACGTGACTGTGTGCTGGAAATGTGCCCTACTCGTCGGTAGGCTACAAGTCCACTTGAGCGCCTAGATAACGGTATTGCCTGTAGCTAAAAAATCTCTTCATGACTACTGAATTATTTTAGTTATTAGCCTTAGTTGAATTCAGTAGGTACCCCTGACCGTGGTATTCAGGGGTCCCTTTCCTGGACATGATGCAAGACAAGACTGGTTTATTTGTACAAGCACAATCGTCCACGGTATCAAGAGGAGGATTACTAGCATGTCGAGATAGCCGTCGCAACGGCGTTCCAGATTACATGTCGTTTACTTGTCAAGAGTGCGCCATAACGGGCCACTATCATGTTCTATCCTTACATTATAATAAATGAGAAAAACTTACATAAAATAGCTAATAACATGCTCTTGAAGTCAAGGAAAAGATCTACCACTTTTATGTTGGGAGTTGGGAGAAATTCTGGCCACAAATTGGCCAAATAGGGCATAAAATAGCCAAAAACAGCCAAAGTAGGCACTATGCGGCACTATTCAGCACTCTCTTATACGGCTGGGGACTATGCGGCACTATGCAGCACTCTCTTATGCGGCTGGATACTATGCGGCACTATGCAGCACTCTCTTATGCGGCTGGGCACTATGCAGCACTATGCAGCACTCTCTTATACGGCTGGGTACTATGCTCATATGCGGCTGGACACTATGCGGCACTATGTAGCACTCTCTTATGCGGCTGGACACTGCACTATGCAGCACTCTCTTATATGGTTGGGCACTATGCGACACTATGTAGCACTCTCTTATGCGGCTGGGTACTATGCGACACTATTGTCACGACCCGCACCCACCGTGAGGGTACGAGTACGTAACAGCGCCCAGCCTACGCCGCAGTATCGGCGGTAGAACACTGTTCTAGGTCATGAACTATAACTAACTAACATGAAATACTCTCCATAAGGAGGCCAACATAGAGGTACAACTCAATTACAATCTAGAGATAGAATATGGCACGATAAAATAGATAAGAAAATCCTTAACTGAGGTACAACAGAAATGAAATAACGAGTCTCAACATCTCTAAAATATACAACTCTGAAAACAAGGACAACAGCTAAACATGAAAAGAAACAGTCTAAGCTATCTATACTATGCAAGGGGTATCATCCTCAGCAGCTGCCTGAACCTCTCCAGGGGTCCAGGTCGCGAGTGTCATCTAGGCAAGCTCCAAAGTAAGGGGTACAGGGTTCCTCATCATCCTCTGTAAAATTTTTAACAGGTCCAGTCAGGACGGGAGCGAGCACAATACATCTCACGTAGATCACAACAGGTTAGAAAATATAGACATGCAAGAGAGTACGATACATGAAACTGAAAGAAAGTACATGATGTAAACAGGAAGAGAACTGTAATAGAAATATCTACTATAAGTAGAGAGCTACCAGTGACTAGTGATTTAGAGTACAAAGTCGATATGTGAACGGCTGGATTTGCACATGACTATTCTAAAGAGGTGCACATGGCTATACTACTTTGGAATTGTTCATATGACTATTTATACTCCCCCATACCCCAATCAATACACAAGGATCCAAACAAGTTATGTTACGTACATGGTTTTCACATGAAGCCCATAAATGGGTGCACATGAAGTATACATGAGAGCTCATACAAGAGTGCACATGAAGTTCACATAGGGGGCCCATAAATTGGTGTACATGAAATTCACATGAAGGCTCATAAATGAGTGCACATGCAATATAGGTTATACATGAGATACATGGGAAACATGATCGATTCATGAGAGCACATGTGAGTACACGAACGAGCATGAACGAGCATGATGCACATGAGAAACATGAATAACATGAGAGCGAGGAATACATGATGTACATGAAACACATGACACAATGTATCCGATGCTCCCGAGGGGGATAACATCTCAATGTAGGGATCCATATAGTACCAATCCGTGATAATATCGTGACAGCATCAAATAAGGTAAACTAGAGCAGAAATATAATTCTAAGCAAGTTATGAAATGATGAGAGAATGTACTCGCCTGGTATCTGAATGTCTGAAGTAAATGTACTGTCCGAGATGAGGTACCTGACTCCTTGTTAGAGCAACACAAGTCAAGATGTATACAGGGGATGATAAATGTAATCTAAAATACATCTGCATGCTGTCTAGGTCAAACTAGACTAAAGTCAACTCTCGGTCAGCTCTAGTCAACTACACTAGTCAAACTAGGTCAACTAGGTCAAACTTAACCCAAACAAGTCTGATAAGTCTCACTAGGCCTAACCAAGCCTAGTCTAGCAATCACACCCAATCACAAACCATTATAAGCTATCCACATATTATACTTATAGGCATATATTAGGCTACATATAATTCTTGCATACCTTCATCACATACATATATATATATATATATATATACATATGGAGATAGAGAGATAAAGAGCTAGCATCATGTAGAGGCTATGTGGTTAGTGTGTGTGTACATGAAGGTGTATAGCAAGAATGGTTCAAACACTAGCTAACTATACATGGCATCTAATGTATATTCCTACACCTATATACATTCACATATAATGCATACATATATATATACAAGGTAACTATAAGTAAAAGTATATATAGAGGGGGTGGAAATGTGTATAGTGTCATGGCAAGGTGAAATGAAATGTGTCTAAGTGTACATAGGCTGGTTATGGGGCTGTTTGGGACTGATTTTTGGGCAGGAATTGGACAGCCAAAGGACTAATTTTGGGGGTGCAAATGAACAACTATGGGCATGTTATGGACTGGTTATGGGGACTGGAATTTGGATTGAACAGGGGCAGCTATGGGCATGTTAGAGGCTGGGTTTAGGGGGCCTGGTTAGGGGCTGCTCTGGGGGCCAATGGCTGATAAGTAGGACCAAACTAAGGACTGGTTATGGGCAGCTATAGGACAGCCAGGAGGGGACTGGAATTTAGGCTATTATTGGACTGGTTTAGAGGCATGTTATGGGGCTATTTTAGAGTAGTTAAATGGGGGCATGAATGGACTGGTATTTGGCAGCATATAGCTGCTGTTATCAGTGGGTTATTTGTGAGAGGGGGCTAAGGATGTGAGAGGGTGTGGTGTGTGGCGTGTATATAGCAATGTGTGTGTGTGTGTGTGTGTGTGTGTGCGTACAGGGAAATGAAAACAGTGTACAGTTAAGGGAAAGTGTGTGGGAATTCTCAGGAAAACAGGATGACAGTGTGTGTGTGTGTGAGTGAATGAATAATGGTGACATCTCAGGATTTAAACCAGTGTCTCAGATATTGGAATTAAAATAATTCAATATGAAATGGCCATTCAATCTCAGGTTTAGTGAAATGTGAGTGTGTGTAGATGAGAGGGTGGGTGTGTGTGGATGAGTGAAACATGTATCAGTGAAATGTTTGTGAGTGAATAAGGTGGCATGTGTTCCTGTGTGTGTGTGAGGGTTATTGAATAAACCATGAATGTGTGTGTAAGAGGGGAGTGCAACGTGAGGAAAAACAGGAAGTAGGTTTCAGTATTTTGTGAAACCAGTGATATGTGTTCAGAAAATTATTTCAATTGAACCCAAATAACTGCTAACCTATTAAAATCAGTAAAGCAATTTAAGTATCAATCAACCCTCATGACAGTTTAAAGGAGAATGAAAATCAGGAATTGATTTGAGCAAAACCCAAACCACAATGACAGTTAAACATACCAAATTGATTCCCAAACCCATTTGCATCTACACGAATCAAAATTGCCTATCCATCATTCATCAGTTATGATATTTTGTGTGTGTGCATGTATGTAATTCATGTGTGTGTGATTGTGGAGAGCATGCAAAGTGAGGGAAAAAAAACTGGAATTTAGTTTTCAGGGTTCCTGAACAGTGATTAAAACCCTCAATCCAAAACACAACCCAAATCGATGATCCCTTAGCCTTAGTACAAAACAAAGTGACCCATTAATCACTCATTAGTTAACAATTATGTGGGTGAACTAATTTACTCAATTAATCATCAGTAAACAGGAAAATGTAAACAAATTTCAGAAATAAACATGCAGTCAATGCGTATCAGTGAATATCAGTGTTCTATAGGGAATTCGAAATTTCAAATTCACAATCACATCTAAATACCAAACAAAGGGTTGGTACTTTGTGTCACACATGTAAGGGTACTATAGAGTGTCCTCGTGTCCAAGAATTGGACACGAATCGTGTCCCAATCAATACACAAACACAGACACTGACAGTGCACGAACAATCGTCGTGCACGCGTGCACGCGTGTCCCGCGCGTGACACAGGCCACGTGGTGACACGTGGACTTGCGTACACGTGCTCCAGGAGTAGGGATACCCCTAGGACCGCCTGTATAGTGTCCACGACACGTGTCGTGTCCTATACGAATGCGTATCAGTGAGCCACTGTCGTGCGCGTGCACACAGTGCGTGATCCGTACGCGTGCGATTTCTCCGCGTGTAGTGAACCATATGCTCCCAAATTTTGGGAGCATAGTGTCAGTGATTGCCCCATCATTCCCACAAAATTTTGTGTCCCGACGTGTCCTATACAGTAAGATATTGTGCCCGAGTAGCAGGACAGTGCACTCGTGTCGTGCATGCATGTCCAACACCAAAAAGTGACACAAAACGACACCAAAATACCAGACACTCTTCACATAAATTAACCTATAAACCTAGATCTAGGATTCTATTCAAATAGATTTACAAAATTTGCAAATCGAATCGGTTCGAGCATTTCATCGAACACCTAGCCTATAGGTTCGATACGTGTCCGATACGGACACGTAACCCAATGCAAATGACACGAAATTCCTCCAGAAGCTAGGGGACACCTATTCCTAAGCCATCATGCAATAAAATCAGGATTAAAACACAATTTGAGGGTGGTTGCCTATGTGTGCCAATCCTCCAAGAAAGCTCCAATGGAAAGATTCCAAAAACCAACTCCAAAGCTCCAAATGAGCCCAAAACTGAGATTAACCTCCAGAAATGATAAACATACAGAAATTAGGTCCTAATGCAAAAGACTAGGATTAAAAAGGAATTAAAATAAATTTATGGAGATTTTTGGAAGGGGAAAAATACATTTTCTCTAAAACTAGGCCAAACTCTAAAAGAGGCAAGAACTCCTCAACATGACATTAAATATGGAGGGGCTCTCTCCTATGGCTGGTCATAAGTTGTAAAAATTAGGGTTAGGGTTTCCTAAATTGGCCCATGGGCTTAAGTCATGATTAATTAAGTCGTTAAGTCATAAGCCAATTCATAAACCATAAGTCATGACTTAAATTACACTAAACCAATTCCTCTCATTCTAAAACTAATCTCTAATAACTAAAATGGGTTAACTCAAGCTAGGCTAGGATTACCATAGCTAGGGTTAGGTTCCAGGCTAGTCTACTAGTCTCAACAAGTCAAAGTCAACCTAGAATTCACCAATTCAATAAATTAACCAATAATTCTAATAAGCCAAAATGACCAAATTATCCCTAGGCTAAAAATGATAAATAAATATCCCTAATCACTTGGTTAGCTCTAGGTCAGACAGTCTCTACGGTTTTACTAGCAAAACACCAAAATCATAAGTCATGATATTTAAATAGTTTTTAAAATGATTAAAAATCACTAAAAATTATATTATTAATTAAATATCATAATTAAATAAATTAAAACACAAAATTTCAAAATTACCTTTATTTTAGAAACTGGGTGTTACAACTATGCAGTACTCTCTTATGCGGCTGGACACTATGCGACACTATACAGCACTCTCTTATGCGGCTGGGTACTATACGGCACTATACAGCACTCTCTTATGCGGCTGGATACTATGCTCATATGCGGCTGGACACTATGCGGCAGTATGCATCACTCTCTTATGCGGCTGGACACTATTCGGCACTATGCAGCACTCTCTTATGCGGCTGGACACTATACAGTACTATGCAGCACTCTCTTATACGGCTGGGCACTATACGACACTATGCAGCACTCTCTTATGCGGCTGGACACTATGCGGCACTACTCATCGTCCCTGCCAGAATCAGCACATATGAACATAAAAATGGCCAAAAATGCTTTTGGCAATAACTTCCTCCAAACAAGTCGAAATCTAACTTTTCAAAGGTCTATTTTGGATAAAATCGAATTCTCTACAACATGAAACAATCAAACCATAAAAATAATATAGTTTAATAGATCAAAACAAAAAAAAAATCAAAAATAATATAAATTTAGATCTACAAGAAAATATCCATCAAAATAAAAAATGCCAAGTTCTAAAGTATCTTAGGATCTCGCGAGGAAGACAATAGAACAACAATAATAAAGTTTTTCCATGAAGCAAGTTGCACTTGCCTAAGCTTCTCTTGGTAGGTGGAGAAGTTAAGAGGAAGAAGATGAAGAAATAAATAAAGAGTAAAGATGAGAGAGAAAGGGGATTGGGTTTTAAATGATGATGGTGGTAGTAGGTAGGGGTTTTCTTTTGGTTCATGATGAACCCAAAAGCAAACCAAACCAAGCTAAACCGAACCAAGCTAAGCCATAACTAATAAAATGCCAAAATAACCATGCCAATGCAACATGCTAAAAAATAAAATCATGACTAGCTAACAATGACTAATAAAAATACGGACCCGAAATATGTACACGTATACAAAAATACATAACACGGATTTCGAGGGTGACAACTCTACCCACCTTAAAAGAATTCTGTCCTCGAAATTTAATTAAAGAGGCTAGAGTTGTCGGGACAAGTTACACTATCAGATGCAATCTACAGCTAAGCAATCAATCAAGCAATCAAGTATGCAAGAAAGGATTCGAAGTGTAAGGCATAAGAAAGATATTATACCTCACGGTCAAACAGGTCGGGATATCGCGATCGGATATCATCCTCACGCTCCCACGTTGACTCACCCAAAGAGTGATGATCCCAAGTAACTCGGACTAACTTGATAGTCTTGTTCTTGAGTGTCTTCTCTCTTCGGTCCAATATAGACACGGGCCTCTCCTCATACGAAAGGTTGGTACCAACAACCAATTCTGAATGATCCAGGATGTGGCTCGGGTCCGGGATATACCGTCGCAGTTGGGATACATAGAATACGTCATGCACCTCACATAGCGATGGTGGAAGAGCGAGACGATAGGATACATCTCCTACTCGCTCCAGAATGTCAAATGGCTCTATATACCTAGGACTAAGCTTTCCCCGCACGCCAAAACGAATGACGCCACAGTTAGGCAAAATCCTCAGGAATACATGGTCGTCGACAGAAAACTCAAGAGGGCGCCGATGAGAATCGGCCTAATGACGCTGGCGGTCTTGGGCAACTCGAAGATGATCTCTGACTCTCCTGACCACCTCAACGGTCTGAGCAATCATTTTTGGACCGAGCATCCGTCTCTCTCCGACATCGTTCCATGCTAGCGGGGATCGGCACTTCCTACCATACAGTGCCTCGAACGGTACCATTTGGATACTAGCTTGGAAACTGTTGTTGTACGAGAACTCTACCAGGTGTAGGTGATCTTCCCACGAACCATCGAAGTCGAGTGTACAAGATCTCAACATGTCTTCCAAGGTTTGTATGGTACGCTCTGACTGACCATCTGTCTGTGGGTGATATGCTGAGCTGAACTGGAGGCGAGTCCCCAAACTCTCTTGTAGGCTACGCCAAAAGTGCGACGTAAATCTGGAATCTCTGTCCGAGGTGATACTGGCTGGTACACCGTACAATCTGACAATCTGCCGGAGATACATCTCCGCTAGCTGAGCCGTCGACTGGCCAACTCTGAATGGGAGAAAGTGAGCCACCTTCGTGAGCCTGTCTATGACAACCCAAATAGCGTCTCTGCCAGCCGGGGATCTAGGCAATCCAGTCACAAAATCTATGATTATATGCTCCCATTTCCACTCTGGAATTGGCAATGGTTGAAGTAGTCCAGCTGGTCTCTGATGTTCAGCCTTAACTTGTTGGCAGACTAAACAACGAGAGACAAACCGGACTATCTCCCTATTCATGCCATTCCACCAAAAATGCTGGCGGATATCACGGTATATCTTCGTGCCACCGGGATGAATGGAATACTGTGAACTGTGGGCCTCTGCCATGATCTCCTGTCTGATATCTCCACTGGGTACATAAAGACGCTTACCATGTCGAAGTGTACCGTCTTTATGAATGCATAACTCTGGTCTTTGTTCCGCCTCATACTCTGCTCTGAGCCGCTGAAGCTTGGAATCTGCTGACTGCGCCATCCGGATCCTCTCGACTATAGTGGACTGAACTTGCATGTTGGCCATCAATGCCACACTGGAAGGGAGGAAAACTTCTATACCCATCTTCTGAAGATCGGCTAACAGCTCTGGTTGCACTGTTAGGAAATAGACTCCAGCTCTCCTGCTCAATGCATCTGTAACAACGTTGGCCTTCCCAGGATGATACTGCAAGTTGATGTCATAATCCACAAGCAGCTCTAGCCATCTCCTCTGACGCATGTTGAGATCCTTCTGGGTGAACACATACTTCAGACTCTTGTGGTTGGTAAAAATCTCCACCCTATCTTCATACAAGTAGTGCCTCCAAAACTTAAGTGCAAACACTACTGCTGCCAGCTCCAAGTCATGGGTTTGGTAATTCCTCTCATGATCACGAAGTTGTCGTGACGCATAAGCTATTACCTTCCCATGCTGCATCAGAACACATCCTAAACCTCTGCCCGAAGCATCATAATACACTGAGAATCCTCCGGTTCCATCTGGAAGCGTGAGAATAGGAGCCGTCATCAAGCCTCGCTTCAACCTCTCAAAAGAATCCTGGCACTCTGCTGTCCAAGCAAACTGCACATCCTTGTGGGTCAACTGGGTCAATGGCGCTGAAATTCGAGCAAAGTCTAAAATAAATCGCCGGTAGTAGCCGGTCAAGCCAAGAAAACTGCAAATTTCTGCCACTGTGCTTGGTACCGGCCACGTTTCAATGGCCACGATCTTCTGGAGATCCACTTCAACTCCTCCTCGGGTGATGATATGACCCAAGTACGAAATGCGATCGAGCCAGAACTCGTATTTACTGAACTTGGCATACAATTGGTGCTCTCTGAGAATCTGAAGAACCACACGGAGATGCTGCTCATTCTCTGCCTCACTCTTGCTGTAGACTAGGATATCATCTAGGAACATAATTACAAACTGATCCAAATAAGGTATAAAGATACGATTCATGAGGTCCATGAATACTGCCGGCGCATTGGTTGCTCCAAATAGCATCACAAGGAACTCCCAATTCCCATATCTCGATCTAAAAGCTATCTTCGGGATGTCCTGCTCTCTGACTCTGATCTGATGGTATCCTAACCGCAAGTCAATCTTCGAGAATACTGCTGCCCCCTTGAGTTGATCAAACAAGTCATCTATCCTCGGGAGAGGGTATCTGTTCTTGATTGTCACCGAGTTCAAGGTACGATAATCTACACATAATCTGGATGTACCATCCTTCTTTTTTACAAAAAGCATCGGGGCTCCCCAAGGCGATCTACTAGCACGAATAAATCCCTTGATTCTGAGTTCTTCAATCATCTTGTACAATATATCTAGCTCTGACGGCGCCATCCTGTAGACTCTCTCTGACACTGGGGCTGTCCCGGGAATCAAGTCGATGGTAAACTCGATCTCTCGCTCTGGCGGCATCCCTGGAAGCTCTTCTGGGAAAACATCTGGAAACTCTTCGACTATCCGAGGTAACTGTACTACTACTACTGCCATCCGTAACACTGGAGGAGAAGGTTCAACTTCGCCTCGGGAGAAAGAAAACTCCGGCTCGCTTGGAATGCTAAAAATAACCCTGTCAATGTGGCAGTCTATCCTAGCATACTGGTCCCTCAACCAATCCATCCCTAAGACCACATCATAATCGGCCATCGGAAACTCTATCAATCTAGCAGGAAATTCTCTACCGCTAACTACGATCCGACACGAGGAAAATACTCTATCTACTCCCACAAGTCCGTTACCAGTAAGTATATTGAGCCTTACTGATAATGACTCAGGCTCCAGTCCTACCTGTGTCGCGAATCGTACAGACATAAATGAATGCGATGCACCAGAGTCAAATAAAACTGAAGCTGGAAAGGTGTTGACGAGAATAGTACCTGCCACTACCTCTCCTGGTGCTAATCCTTCTTCTCCCATAGTCAAGGCCAGCACTTGACCATGTCCTCTGGGTGCGGGTCCCCTCTGCTGAAAATTCTTCTGCCTGCTCTGGATCAGGGCTTGGGCTTGGGCATACTGCTGCGATCTCTGCTGCTGGAATATTTGGGCCTGCGTCGGCAATGGCCTCGGGAACGGGTACTGCAGCTGCTGCTGCTGCTGGACTGGTGCTGGTCCTCTAACTGAAGGACAAGAGAAGGTCGATGAACTCCTCCTGTTCGGGCAGTTCCCAACCCTGTGGTCCGGGGTACCACAAACCAAGCACAAACCCTGTGCTCTGCGACACTCTGATATCACATGCCCTGGCTTCCCGCAGTGTGAACATCCTACTGTATAAGACTGCTTTTGCTTCTGCTGCTGAGGGTACGTCAGGGTGGAATGCTGAACCGATGTCACTGAGGCCGCCCGCCTCGGAGCTCCAATGGTCGAAGCCCTGGCTGCCGGGGCTGGTGCTGATGACTGATTCATCTGGACGTGAGATCGCTTCCGACCTCCGGTCCTATCCACGATCCTGTGGGAGGTATACTCATGCCTCCGGGCTGCTCTCAATACTGCATCAAAAGTTTGATGCTCAAACTGCTCCACCGCCAATAAAATTTCTAGGTAGAGCCTCTGCTGGAACTGATGGGCTCTATTGAACTCGGTTGCCACCAAGGTGGAAGCAAACCGACTAAGCCTAGAGAACTCGGTCGCATATCCATCGACCGTCCTGTCCATCTGCTTCAGATTGGTGAACCTCGTCTGCAGATCATACCGAGCTACAACATCGAAGTACTTGGTCTGAAATCTTTTCCTGAATACTACCCAGGCAATAGGGGCCACTAATCCATCGGCCTGTGCTGTCCACCAGCTACGGGCAAGATCTAGTAACTGCAGGCGCACTACGGCCACCTTCTCGTTCTCTGGAGTCCTGGCTGCTTCTAGAATCACCTCTATGTCCTGAAGCCATGCATCTGCAACGATCGCATCTTCACTGCCGTCGAAGAAGGGAGGGTTCAAGCGCTTGAAGCTGTTGGCCGCGCTATTACCCTGATGACCTCCTCTGGTCAAAGCGTCTGCCACCGCCTGGTGCAAGGCATCTTCTCGATGATCCTGGAAGGCTAATAGTGACCTGATGAGACCCACCAAAGTGCCATCATCAGGCTCTGCAGGATGGACAGGCTGAACTGGTGGCTCTCCTCTAGTAGGCATGACTCTGGAGGCTACTCCTGAATGCTGGACTTGATCTCCAGGTTGCTGCTGGTCCACGGGAGGTGCTCTGCCTTGCTGATCGGCAGGTCCAGAAATAATGCCGCTGAAGAAGACGACATAGGGAACAATAAGGAAGGACCAGGATAGATCAAAGATGCAAGCATGTGATCAGGTCAAAATTACAGCGATTCAGAAGATACGAGCAGGAGATCAAGGATGAGTACTGATTGAGACATCTATTCGGTAAACCCTCACATATCTTGATTTATAAGACCTGCATGGGCCACCACTAAAACCATGTAACGCCCCAGAACCAGAATACTGGAGAGCGGGGGCGTACATAGCCAGTTACGTATATTGAAGTGCAACCCACCTCGCTATACGGTCACGGCTGTCTAGATACATGAGGGTTTAACTACAAGCCAACAGTCTTCTATGGTCATGAACAAGCCTATTGTCTCAATCTCAAACAAGCAATAATAGTTACAAGATGTCAGAGCACCAAATATATAATAGCAAGGCGTCCCATACATTACATATTGGATGATCATGAAGCTAGTCGTACAAAATGTCAAGACTAGAAAGAGTTCAGTCATACATGATCAACCCTAGGATCTGTCAATCATGTTACAGCCCGTAGGCAGACAGTAAATAAAGGTACAATACGAGCTAATACGTGCTCGTCGGCTAAACGCCTCAAAGAATAATTTTATAATAAAGTGGGAGGACAAAAGAAACCCACTCGTTGCCAGGGTTACGTCTGGTGGTCACCATCTGGCTGGAAGACAGATGGATCCTCTGGTGCTGCTCCGATATCTGGCCACACAAAACCAGCCGGGTCAGACCCCAGAGAGAGCAAGTGCCACAAAGGAGGCTTCACTTAGGAACTAAAACCAGCATATCACAATAGAATATTAAAGATAAATAGTAAATAAAGAACTGATAATAATAGAGATAACAACAGTAAACTGAGTACGAAAAAACCATTCAAGTAGCCAGGTCACAACCCTTAAACCAAACAAGGACCGGGGTTGCAGTCCTTCACCTGAATAGAAACCCGTCTCAAATACTATTGGTACAGTGAAGACAATAAACGAAAAGAGAACACAAAACTGCTCCGGAAGCAGGTTACAACCCTTAAACCAAACAAGGACGGGGGTTGTAACCCTTCGCCTGAACAGAACTGGACCCCTGATCTTTATTGCTAAGACCAGTATAAATAATCATGGTATTAAGGTAAGGTAAAACATGACAAACATGGCATGGGGTTAAAATAAGACAATAAACGAAGAGAGGACACATAACTGCTCCGAGAGCCAGGTTACAACCCTTAAACCAAATAAGGACCGGGGTTGTAACCCTTCGCATGAACAGAACTGGACCCCCGATCGTTATTGTTAAGGCAAGCATCAATAATCATGTCATGTCACAATCTTGCACAGAATCAGGATAAGATAAAGCTGGAATAAACTCCATCCAATTAATCACGACCAATCAAGAGTACGGCTTGATACTTTTAACTAATTAGGGTTATCACAGGCCTAGTTACTAGCAAGATGCAATGAGATTATCCCAACATCCACAAGCCCTGCAGACCATCCGGTTATCCAGGTCGAATGTCCGTTTATGAAGAATGCAACACATGACTGTGTGCTGGAAATGTGCCCTACTCGTCGGTAGGCTACAAGTCCACTTGAGCGTCCAGATAACGGGATTGCCTGTAGCTGGAAAATCTCTTCATGACTACTGGATTATTCTAGTTATTAGCCTTAGTTGAATTCAGTAGGTACCCCTGACCGTGGTATTCAGGGATCCCTGTCCTAGACATGATGCAAGATAAGACTGGTTTATTTGTATAAGCACAATCGTCCACGGTATCAAGAGGAGTATTACTAGCATGTCGAGATAGCCGTCGCAACGGCATTCCAGATTACACGCCATGTTTACTTGTCAAAGTGCGGCACGACGGGCCACTATCATGTTCTATCCTTACATTATAATAAATAAGAAAAACTTGCATAAAATAGCTAATAACATGCTCTTGAAGCCAAGGAAAAGATCTACCACTTTTATGTTGGGAGTTGGGAGAAATTCTGGCCACAAATTGGTCAAATAGGGCATAAAATAGCCAAAAACAGCCAAAATAGGCACTATGCGGCACTATTCAGCACTCTCTTATGCGGCTGGGCACTATACGGTACTATGCAGCACTCTCTTATGCGGCTGGATACTATGCGGCACTATACACACTTTCTTATGCGGCTGGGCACTATGCGGTACTATGCAGCACTCTCTTATTGGCTGGGTACTATGCTCATATACGTTTGGACATAATGCGGCACTATGCAGCACTCACTTATGCGGCTGGATACTATACGGTACTATGCAGCACTCTCTTATGCGGCTGGGCACTATACGGCACTATACAGCACTCTCTTATGCGGTTGGGCACTATGCGGCACTATGCAGCACTCTCTTATGCAGCTGGACACTATGCGGCACTATGCAGCACTCTCTTATGCGGCTGGGTACTATACGGTACTATGTATCACTCTCTTATGCGGCTGGATATTATGCTCATATGCGGCTGGACACTATGCGACAGTATGCATCACTCTCTTATACGGTTGGACACTATGCGTACTATGTAGTACTCTCTTATGCGGCTGGATACTATGCGGCCCTATGCAACACTCTCTTATACGGCTGGGCACTATGCGGCACTATGCAGCACTCTCTTATACGGCTGGACACTATGCGGCACTATTCATCGTCCCTGTCAGAATCAGCACAGATGAACATAGAATGGCCAAAAATACTTTTGGCCATAACTTCCTCCAAACAAGTCGAAATCTAACTTTACAAAGGTCTATTTTGGATAAAATCAATTCTCTACAACATGAAACAATCAAAACATAAAAATAATATAGTTTAATAGATCAATACCAAAAAAAACCGAAAATGATTTAAATTTAGATCTACAAGAAAATATCCATCAAAATAAAAATGCCAAATTCTAAAGTATCTTAGGATCTCGCGAGGAAGACAATAGAACAACAATAATGGAGTTTCTCTATGAAGCAAGTTGTACTTGCCTAAACTTCTCTTGGTAGGTGGAGAAGTTAAGAGGAAGAAGATGAAGAATTAAATGAAGAGTAAAGATGAGAGAGAAAGGGGGTTGGATTTTAAATGATGATGGTGGTAGTAGGTAGGAGTTTTCTTTTGGTTCATGATAAACCCAAAAGCAAACCAAACCAAGCTAAACCGAACCAAGCTAAGCCATAACCAATGAAATGTCAAAATAACCATGCTAATGCAACATGGTAAAAAATAAAATCATGACTAGCTAATCATGACTAATAAAATATGGACCCGAAATATGTACACGTATACGAAAATATGTAACACGAATTTTGAGGGTGACAAGTAGGCTATATGTGAAATGTATGATATAGCTATATGGCCTATAGCCTATATACAGGGCACATAGCCTATGGGGTGTATCCCTATGTGATACAGCCTATATATGGCTTGAATGCCCAGTAAATGTGTGTTGTTGGCTTGTATAGCCTAGTTTGGCTTGTACTTGTGCTAGATTGCTAGTATAGGCTTGGGTTAGGCCTAGTGAGACTTGATGGACTAGGATTGACCAAGTTTGACTAGAGTATTGACCATGGTTGACCAATAGTTGACCTTGACCTAGATTGGCTTAGAAATAATGTAGTTTGCATTGTATCATTCATTTACCTTATATTGCATATATTATAACCTATACTGTTCTATTTAGGATATTGTAACTCTGGTGCAGATATCTGATATTATACTACTTTTTCAAAGTATCAGACGAGTACATTCTCTGATAGTTCTTCTATTTACTTGTCGTTTACTGTACTTCAGTTGTAGCTAGTTCTATTTGATTCTCTATTACAAACACGATTTGATATTACTGGATCCATTTCATGCGACACTCACTTATTCATGTCTGGTCTCTATTTCTGGAATCACCTACTGGAATCACCCTGGAATCACTTACTGGTATCATTCGTGTTCTGGCTGGACTTGTACTTATTTCGTGTCGGGTTATGGATTCACTTATACTTGTTGGGCGGAGAAATATTGGAGTAGACATGTAAACATACCCAAATACTGGAACCACTCCCTTGAAATTATACTGAAATGATAGCCATCCCACACTTGGCCGAGTGTACGGTGTGTCGTATTACCTACAGCCGTTCACATGTCGATCCCGATATTTTAAAACATACTGTTATATAGTCTGGACTCACCCTGGAACCTTTGATCACTGACTGGACTCACCTTATACCGGACTCATCTTGTGCTGGAATCACCTGGTATTAGATTATATTGTCTGGACTCATACATGACTCTTATTATACTGTCTGGACTTATATCATGCTACTCTAGTTCAGCTAGATTATATTTTACAGTCTTCATTGCCATGTTTCTCTTTTTGTTTAGTTACTTTACTTTCCTTGTACCTTAACTGTTCTCTACATCATTACTCATATAAACTACCATGTTCATCAATAAACTGTCTATAACTGCTTTATAGTTCTCTGTCATTTATTTGGGATTTCTTGATGAGTTGTACTCGTTCCTGTCATGACTGGACCTGTTGAAAATTCTACAGATGATTGCCCTGGGGACACTTGCCTTACTTATTATGGACCAGGAGACGGCTTAGCTACCTTTGGCCCCGACACTCAGGAGTGATCGGGAGATTAACTAGTGATTAGGTTCAGTTTCATGTTTTAGAACTTGAGTTGTAAATAAGTTGAGATATGTTGTTTTGAGATTGTTGGAGATTATATTATTTTAGTAGTTAGTTTTATTGTTGTATTCAGTCTTAGCTATAATCTTCTGTGTTATCATATCGTGCTTAGACTGTGATTGAGATTATATTATATCTATACTTGTCCTCCGTTTGGAGTTAAGATTTGACAAGTACATTATAATTGCATGAGTTGTTGGTTAGATAGTAACCTAGGACATCGTTCTACCGCCGACACTGCGTAGGCTGGGCGTTGTTACGTGCTCGTACCCTCACAGTGGGTGCGGGTCGTGACAACCACTATAATTCAAGTATATAGAAATGTTACTTATGACTCTTGACACGATTGTACACGGATTGGTATTATCATTAGATCTTCAGTCATGAGATATTACCTTAACTCATCACGATGATATCGAATATTATTCTCGTTGGTATTGGATAACATTTGATATATATATTATATAACATTGGCTAGCAATGTATCATGGTTGGATCCATCATATCAGTCAGGGCAGAAGGAAACACTAATTAGATATGTGATCAAGAACTATCGGCAAGTAGTGTAAATCATTGGCTACTAGCTATCATACATTGCACGTATGGTTGAGCTAGCCTTCCTTAGTGTAAATCATTGAATCTTCCAAGCCGATCATATATCTAATTGGTATTCTAAACATATGGTCTAATACAGTTTTTAACATTCAGTTCTCCATTACATTGCTCTATCTTGATATGGTAGTTCTCTTCCTTTACATGCTCTCGCAGATTTCTCACCAGTTTATATTTTCTCAGACATGTTTTCCTTCATCGTATATAGCATTCGCTATTTCAATGCTTTATAGTTTTTTATCAATTTAAATGGAACTGCTCTTAGTTTATGTATTCGCTCCATCCTAACTGGATACGTTGACAAATTTTAGGAATTGTTATGCCCCATATTATTGGACTACATGATGATGCTAGCTGAGACGGATCTCGATATTCTTTCACCGTGAGTTGTCTCCCAGGAGTTCTAGGCCTGGTAGTTTGATTTAGTTTTTGTTATTGTTTTGTCTCCGATACATTCAATGATCATTTTATAGATTCTAGTTGTTCTAGTGATACTGTTATCTCTTCTTATTCATATCTTCTTAGATGTTTGTGATTGGAGTACATATTGTTTTTATGGATTATCTAGATGTTGTAGATATTTATTAGGTACTTGACAGCGTTCTACCATCGATACTGTGGCGTAGGCTGGGCGTGGCCCATGTACTCGTGCCCAAATATCCGGATGCGGGTCATGACAGTATAGCATCCCCACCTGGAGATCGACCAGCTGTCATGGGACCGACAGACGGACCCTCAATCTTTAACTCATCACCATCCATCACTTTGTCTCGATGAACCGAATCCTCTGTATCCCTCAAAGCATCTAGAAGCCCCTCCTCAGAAAGTTTTCGATGATCCAACTCCCATCAAACAACCCTCCAGCCTCCATCCGGTATCTGTAGCCAGCCTGTACAGCTCAGCGGCTTGAGCCTGTATATGCCATAACACAAATCTTTTCGAACCAGATGTTGGAAAATCCTTCGCAAGCATCCAATCTTTGTCTCCAAATAGACTGAGACATCCACAATCTGCTAGCCTTTCTATCGAAAATAAGTTGTAGTGCAAACTCGGTACATATTGTATACCCTTGAGGACGAGCTTCTCACCAAACTTCATCGTCAAGTGCACATCACCGATGCCTACAATTGTAGTCGTCCCCTTGTCACTCATCTTCACACGTCCAAATCTGCCATTGTGGTATGACGTAAAGATCCTTCTATGTGGAGTGGCATGATACGACGCTCCCGTGTCCATAATCCAGTTGCCATTATGACACATGCCACAAGGTTCCTCTATGTCGGTTGCTACGATGATGATATTTTCAAACGCCGTGAGATCCTCCTGATCATCCTTGCATTTGGCCTTCTCAGCTTTGAGCTTCATGCCGTTCCTCTTGATATTACCCATTTTGCCACAGTGATAGCAGCCCTCTTTGCGGTCCACAATCGCAAGATCCCGAGAACTGTAGAACCTAAAAAATAAAAAACCACACACGCACACAGAGAAGAAAGAGGACACAGAGCTCATATTTTTTTGTACTTATTGTTTTTATTGTTTGCTATAGGACTGCTTTTAAATAGGCTTTACAACCAAGTAGGCAAACAAAATACGAGGAGCTAATGGCTCATAAAATAAAGCATGACCACAAGCTATGTAAAAGACTAGGGACAACATGATTAGATCTAATAATCACCCCATAATCCTATTGCTCTATCTTGTTTCTCACTTATAGCAGTACGGGATGTTCAAATTCGCATTGCACTTCTACGAGTAGAGCTTTCTTCTCCTTTTCAGGGCATTCTGAAGAAAAATGTCCATAATTATTGCAATTATAACACCTTACTCTTACTTTATTGAATCTTCCAAGCCCGCGGCTTTGGCTACGAGCAACACCGGAGGAGCCCTCGCCTTCACGCTTCTCCCCACGTACCTCCCACTCCGTTCGAGTGTGAAGGAGGTGTTCCTCGCCATTGTCGTCATCGTATCCGCGGAGCCGCTCTTCATAGACTTTGAGGCGCCCAATTGTCACGTCCCGACCCAAAAAATCGCTCGTCCTCGCTAAATTTCACCCGAATCAATCATTATCACTAGAGCGTTACGCCGCACGAGCGTGGAGTTGCACTCGTGCAAGGCAAGATGACAAATTCACATAAGTTTATCTCAAGTTGATAACATTCACAGCGAAAAGAAATAAAGTATATATTAAGAATCTCTTTTATTGATAAATGAACTTTGATTATAAAAGCACTGAATAGCCCAACTTATAAACAATGCCAATTGGCTTACAGCACTCATGATCTCTTTAGCCTACACATGATTACATTGTTCCATACATTATGTCTCTTTATAACCAACAAGTAGTCATCGGCCGAACATCTCCATATTGTAAGTCCAAACGCCAATACGGTAGGTCGCCTCGAAATGCTAAGGACTCCATGCCTCGGCGCGTCCAAGCTAAGCCCCGCCACGAGTCGAACATATCTTGGACATGCAAGCAAACTGATGGGAGATCAGTACTTATCATCCTCGCTGTACCGACCCACTCGCCTAAACAAACACTAAGTAATTTAGTGAAGCATGCAGATTATTTCGTGATCTTTCTATTTAGCATTAGGTTCAGTTTTATGGCAATGAAAGCAGTAAAGCATATATTCGATTCTCAATGGCAATTGAAACATAATGTCCAGTATCGTTTCCCTGCAACAAATACTGTTAGCCACATAATATCGATAAACATAGTGATCGTGCACGTCTTCGTATCGTCCAAGGTCCAAGCTAACAATCTGACAAAATATCAACGTAATCGTAAGAACTTATCAATGCGTCGTCTTATCACTCATCCTCGCCTGATTCAAGGTGAACGTTAAATCATTCGTGTTATGCCAAAGGCAAATCATTTTATCAAGGTACCAGGATCCGCGTTCCTGCACTTAATTCTATTTAGCCCACCAATCTCATCTATATGAGCACGCCCACCTTCGCTTATTGAAACGAGGCAATACACGTCGCCTCACAATTGAAAATTCGGTTGTGTACGCCCTTATCTATATGAAGGTCACTGACATTCTAAGCAATAATGGACTTTACATATCATTCCGATGTACGGCCATTCTGCAGGCGGTAGCAAGCCACCCGAAGGTCCGTACCATCCGTATTGCGGTTGCCCGATCCAATCGAGGTAGCAAGCCTCACTGGTGGTCCCGTAATACCCCATCATAATTTTTCCCTAGGAAGAACGTCGCCCGGTGCCCCAGCGCATGACGTTCAGGGAAAGCTCACACCCGTGCACAGGTATCCAAGTCCATTGACCATACAATTCGCACGACAGTTAAGAAGCTATCGCTTTCCAACCAATCTCAAGTTCTCGACATAATTTTTCTCAACTCATCCATCTCAAGTTCCAACTGCATTATGCCTCAATATATCCATATTAACGCACGATGCCCCAATATGTCGGCCGAAGGCCCCGAAACGTCATCCGATGCGCAAGTCATATGAACACAATATAAGCCCTTTCGCGACAGGCAGTTCTGTAGCAATTATGCCACAACTACATACTTCGATGCATGAAGTATATCTTTCGATATTTTATGATAATTTGATGATGTTGTGCCCTAACTGCCCTCTTCCCATACAAGTCGTATTCCTAAGCCCCGTGCATATTTGTACGCCTCGACATTCTCTTTCAATGTTCTAAGCCTAATGTTCAAGGATTCTCTGAGTCGTGCATTTGATGCACGCCTCGGTATTGCATTTCAGTGTTCTACCATCAACATCCTACCGCAACTCATGCACTTGATGCACATCGCCTCAATTGTTCATTGTTCTATTCTTAGTGTTTGACACATACTATGACTTCGACTTAACCGAGCCTCGTACATAGAAATCACTAGAAACATAGCATGGCATTATTTATTTATTAGGCATAAAAGAGTAGGGGAGAAGGGTCTGAACCCGCCCACCTTAAGCTGATACGCCTTATCGTTTCATCGAGCCAATGCAGCTCGATTTTTTAACTTCGTTGTATGGCCAACTCTTCTGACATCCATTCTGTTGAGATACTCGACTGATTCGGCCTACCGTACTGTAACTACCACTTTTCTAAAATAAGAGCATTTTTGACTTTTGGTATGAATTGAATAATTATATTATTTTAATGCATTTAATTATGTTAGTGATAAATTTGATAAACTTTAGAACCATCTTAATTAGATAATTAGTCATGACCAAGGAAGACTGATTTAGTGAGATTAGACAAACCTTAAATTCATTCCTAATTAGTTAGTCTCTAAATCTAACTAGAAAATCATTTAGAATTTGACTAAAACACTAAGTTAGAATGGACCCTTTCCTTAGAACTTGTCATGACAACTTAGGAAGGGCACCTTGGACATTGTCCCTAACCAAACCCTAGCCTAAACCCCAATGGCCGGCCACATGTGGTATTTCCCCTTGCTATTTATAACAGCCACTCCTCTTCTTTCCCCTTTTATTGAAACACTAACCCTAATTTGTAGTTCTTCTCCAAATTTCTCCCTACCCTTAAATTGTGTCCAAATTTCCTTAAACCAATTGAATTCTCTTCCTCTTGAAGAGGAGAAGGCTCTATTGGATAGCTTGAGAGCATTTGTAGTGTTAGGACACTTGGAGCCTGAAGGGGATCTAATCTAGGAATTTTGTATTGGGAATCTATCTTCCAATTGGTATAAGCTCTCTAAACCTCTAATTATCATTCAATTAGTGTAGATGCATTCATTTAGGACCCCCATTGCATTAAGGTGCCGTTAGAGATGAGTTGAGGCTCATCTTTCTATTTTGAGGGTTTTTTCTTTTCATTTTGATCCACATTGGAAGAAATCTGAAAATAGGATTCTAGGATTTGTAAAATTGATAAAATAGTTCATACTAGTGATTTTAGCATATAGGTATGCTTTGGGTCAAGTTTGGATCCATTTGGAGTGCGTATCACGAGAGTATCGGATACGCACACTAAGTGTTTGACAAAATGATCTAAAGAGCACCAATACTAAATCTTTGTTTTGATTCTTGTTCTACATGTGCTTTACTATAGGATAATTATTGGTGAGTTTATCTAATGGTTAGGATTGGTTTTGGTGTGTTAATTTGATTTGGGGATATGAATCTATTTGGTAACAGTCTACTGTTCACACTGTTATATATATTTAGTCCACTATAATTGTTAGTATAGGCCACTACTAAGTTTAGTTCCATAAACACATGGTTCGGTTCATATTTTGTATGTTTCAGTCCTTACATTCCATGCCTCAGTTTGAGTCAGTCCCCTGCATCCTACGTTTTCCAGTCTTTGATTAGTTTACCCTTACAAATGTTCAGTCCCCATGTCACATGTATCTATCCCTGCACCTATATATCCAGTTCCCTGCATTCACTACTCAGTCCCCTTCTCATTTTATGTTCACTCCTACTAATGTTCCTGGACTCTATGATGTCAGTCCTCATTAGACTGTTCTGTCCTCACCTTTGAGGTTCAGTCCTACATTGCATGTATTAACATTTCAGTCCTTATCCTTGAGTATTAATCCTTGTGTAGTTAGTTGCAGTCAAGGAGAGATGGCTCGAGTCATATATCACTTGAATAAGTCCCTCTACTGCATATCACTTTAGAGTGTTCAGTCCTATAAGTTTAGATCTAGTTGCCTAACATTCATTAGTGACCAGTCATTCCATATCCACTGATATGAAGTATCAATCCTAAATATCCCATGTTGATACAGTCTCCATATTCCTCTTGTTCAGTTATTAATATATGAATGTTCAGCCTTGATCCATTTGTTTCAGTCCAAATGCATTACCTACTGTCCATTTACATATCAGTCTTATTGTCCATGTTTGCATATCAGTTCAGTCTCAGTCCCATTTGAGTTCAAACATTAGAATGTTGTGTCAGCACCATTTTGCTAATATTAGTTTTCTCTTGGTAATACAATCGATTATATTAATTACCGTTTCTCATTTTCATATTGCTCTGCCTCCTACTCCATCCATGTTTGGATATTTCAAATGATATTCCCTGTTTGATTATGATTGGTTCAAATCATATATGTCAAACCCTTGCCCAATGTTTCCGTCCCCAGCTAAACTTGTTCAGTCCAAGATATCATTGTTCAGACCAATTTGCTCTTGGTATCAGTTTTTTCTTTTTGGGCATACATCCTTGACCTGTCCCTGCATATAGGTTTAGCCTTCTAACTGCATGATCTACCACTGCTTTACCTATATCAGTTCAGTCCTATATATATATGATGTTCAGTCATATTATTTATGATGTCCTGTCCAATTACTTGATGATCAGTCCTGGTCATTCATTATGTCAGTCCTTGAATTGGATATGGTATCAGTCTTTATTGAGACCGTCCTACATGTTTTGTTTTGGATCAGTCCTGATTAGTTGATTTCAATCCCACTTCATCTAATTGTACAGTCCTAAATCCTAATGTGGTATCAGTCTCTTGAGTTCAATCTTGTATCCTTATTTATGTATCAATCCCATGCTCACCCTTTTCTTCGAATGCTTAGTTGTAGCATTGTTTTGGCATACATCACTGCTCTAATCCTAATGTTCAGTCCCCATAGTAATATGACAGTCCACCCTTATGCTTTGTATCAGTTGGTGTATCTTGGTATAAGCTAATCTTGTTCAGTCATTTAACATTTATGTCCAGTACCATTTACCTCATGAATCAATCAAATTCTTTTCATCTACATGTTCTGACCACTTTTCCATTTTGATATCAGTCTTCACAACATCCCTAAGATCAATCCACCTGGATTTGATATGTCCAGCCCCCTCAACTGGAATTAGCCTATACATACCCTATTGTATCAGTTTTCCCCCTTTTACTATTAAGTTCAGACCTTCATATGTTGAGTGTCAGTCCCTATGGTTGGCAGCCCTTAGTTAATGTATAGTCTTTGAGTGAGGGGTGTCACTCCATGTTATATATCAGTCCCATATTTAAGTCCAGTCCTTGTATAGGTTAGCCTATATGTGTACATATTAGTCATATACATTTATACATATATATGTTAGCAATTGATAAGGAATATTGAGTAGAGTATCCTATAGTTACACTATAGGGTAGATAAGTATATAGAGATGTAGAATCCATGTTTAGGACAAAGTTTTGGTACTACATTATCTTAGCTCACTAAATAGCCTCAATTGGCCAAACCTAGATTAGGCTAAACAAATAAAAGTTGACCAATTAACAAAAGATTGACCAAGTTTGACTTTTTGACTTAGAAGAGGCCTAGCAACATATAGATAACACTTTAAAATCTATTATTTACTCTAGAACACTCTGTAACCCTGCAATTCTCATCATAGGTCTTCGTGGCTCCAGTTCGGATACCGAGACACATCCGTTGTTCAGGATATCAGACGAGTACATTCTTTGATTGTTTTTATCATGATAGTATCTATATTGTTTGCTCTAGACTACTTTACTTGATGCTGACACATTGTTAACACGGATTGATACTATATGGATCTTGTCATGCGATGTTATCCCCTTATCGGGTACATCGAGTATTTCATGTTCATGTAGTTTATCATGTACATGGTGTACTCCTTATATTATATTATATTCATGTACTCTCATGTGCTCTCATGTACTCTCATGTGCTCACATGTGCTTCATGTTCAAACTAACAATCATGTACGTAAGTAACGTAATCGGATCCTTGTGTATTGATTGGGGTAGGGGGTAGAAGTGGTTGTGTGATTAAATCCCCTAGTGTACTCATATATGTCGATTATACCCTCACTTATAATAGAGTTACCATAGAATACTCATGTACAACCTAAACTAATCACATAACTGTTTTGTGCTCTGAATCACTTATATTTATTATAGTTCATAAATTCTCTATTTTATTCATGTATTCAGTTTCTTTATTCATATTTACTGTATTCCTGTACTTCCTTTACAGCACGTCATGCATTTTATTTTATTGCTAGTTCTATATTTTCTACCATGCAATGAAACTGCTTTCAGAGTTATGTATTTCGCTCCAATCCTGACTGGATATGTTGACAAAATTTTACAGAGAACTTGGAGAATTTTTGCATCACTTACTACGGCGCAGACTTAGATGACACTTGCGACCTGGTTCATCAGGAGGATCCAACTAGCCTAGAGGAGACACCTGTAGTTCCTAGATTAGACTGCTAGGACTCTTATTTGGATTTGTCTCCAGCTGACTTTTGTTATGTTATTATTTCATACTTTGTGTGTGGTGTTGATAGCACTTAAACTTATTTCTATTCTGGATTATATCGCACTTTGATATCTTTTTATCTATTCCATATCGTATTGTTATTCTTCTTAGTTATTTTGTGATTGAGTTATACTTTCTGAGGTTATCCTTCGTTTGGAGAGTATATATATTGGACAAGTACTTTATATTGTGTTATAGATGTTATTGAGACCTAGGACAGTGTTATACCGTCGACACTGCGACGTAGGCTGGACGTATCCACGGTCTCGGGCCCTTTCACTCGGTGAGAGTTGTGACACGTGCCCATGTCTCAGTTCGTTGCAAGGCGATATTTTGGTTTTGCAGATACCGTTGCGAATAAGGTAAAATGTCGACCTTTTATAATTTAGCGTAATGGCGTAGCCTGTAACTAAAATTAATACTTGTTCAAACCGGACTTATGCTTTGCATCGATTCGATTTATTGGGTCTTCGAACCGACTCAAAGCTTTCTCTTTTGGCCAACGTAACTCTTGCATCTATTTGATTCGACGCATTATTCGGGTCAGCCCAACTCTTTGAGTTAATGACTCATCGTAATGCACTGTGCAATACGAGACATTACACCACCTCCTCGACCGTCATCGTTTTTAAATCGTCGAATTGCTTTATCGTGGATGCTATCTGCAAGAACTTCCTTGGGACGGCCCGGAAGAATTTCTTGACGACATGGATTTCCTCAACCTTGTCGCCTAATGTTCATATTTGGTTGATAATTATTGTTAACTTGACAGTGAAGTCATCGACCGGCTCCGTCTCCTTCATATGCAACCCCTCGAACTCGGTTTTGAGGGTTTGTACCTTAGCCTCCTTCACACGATCGGTGCCTAACTGTATCGTCTTCAACGCCTCCTACGCATCTTTGACCATTTGCTTTTCGGCCAGTAGGAAGCGCGTTTCCTCTGGGATGCCTGCATATATAGCCGCCAATGCCATCTGATCCTTGCGCACATCGATGTTGTTGTCCTCGATAGCGTCCCACACTCCTTGAGCCTTCATGTAGACCTTTATCTTGATTGCCTAGGCTGCATAATTGCTCATCGTGAGCATCGAATAATGCAACGAGACGACGAAACTCTTCTTCGTTGCTAAACTCATCGATACCTTGTCACCGGTGACACTACTTTTCAGAGAGCACGACATGTATTTGGGCATGAACGGATCAAGTGCTCATTCCTTGCGGCTTTGATACCAAATGAAGAACCTGAAAAATAAAAACCACACACTCACATAGAGAAGAAAGAGGACACAGAGCTCACATTTTTTTTTACTTATTATTTTATTGTTTGTTAGGACTGTATTTAAATTGGCTTTACAACTAAGTAGGCAAACAGAATACGAGGAGCTAATGGCTCCTAAAATAAAGCATGACCACAAGCTATGCAAAAGACTAGGGACAACAGGATTAGATCTAACAAGAACTCCCCATGTCCTCGTCTGTGACTTGGGTCTTCCCTTCCCGTAGGAAGCCACCAGAACGGACTCCTGCAACGATTCCACTTACTTGTTGCCAGCCATCTTCCTTTCGTACAACGAATGCAGCTTTTTCTATAATGCTTTTTTCTGAACTCTTTATGGACATGTGGTAAAATACCGAGTCATCTAGCCATTGGTGGATGAATCCAATGGCCTTCCAATCTAGTCGTTTCCAGTGTTCAGCAGCTTTGTCTGATGGCTTTGCTCTGTCGTCCTCCAACAGACCATACACGTCCTTACACCAAAGTAGATCCTCCATCCTTGGCTTCCAAATTGCCCAGTTCTCCCCTGTGAGGGTGATCATACGAGTGTTTATCTGCTCCATAGACATGACTGTCAGAACCTCAAAAGGTCTGATACCAATTGTTGGACGCACGAAAGCACCCACCTGATCAAACCAACTCCCGCTAACGGACTCCAAGCATAGATAAAGACAAATATATTTTACAAATCCCAACCTTTATAACTCAGATAAAAATTACAAGATTGATAAAAACTAATGTTAAACCCTTTGCCCTAATAGTTTTAACCCCCTCACCACTCTCAAGAAAAAAATGATTACAATTGAGATCACTCACCAATCCGTAGCAATCGCCCTAACCAAAGTTGACGACCCCTTGATTAGATCTCCTTTCTCCTTCTGTCTTGGATGACAAAGTTCTAAGAGCAAAGCACGAACTTTCTCATAGATCTTTTGTGGATGAGCATCCCAAATCTCTACTTTTGTGTTGTGCTTTGTGCCTCCACCCTCACCCCATATATATAGTATGAGAAAATCATATTCTAGTCATAATAGGATTTCCTAAATAGGAATAAAATAAGAATCCTATTATATCTAAAATATTCCATCGACATCATATTTTAGATCATAATAGGATTTTCTAAAATAAGAATCCTATTATATCTAAAATAGCACCACCAATTATGGGCATCTAAATCTAATCAAATCAAATATTTAAATAGATTTGGATTCCACAAATATGTTGTTACAAATTCATACTGGACTCCAATACTAATATTATTAAAATATTAGATAAAAATTTAAATTAAATTTAAATTGTTTAAATTATTTTAACTATAATTTATGATAGACATGTTTTTAACACTTTAGACATATGTGGTTTAAAAATAATTTAAAATTTTGAGTATATTTTAATTATGATTTTCTTTTATAAATATATTTATAGGCTTTGGATATATGTTCAAGTAGATAGGATAATTTTATATATTGTTTTACTTAAGTGAGAGTAGTTAGAATTTTTTTAATAAGGCAAAGATGCCTTATATGTTTACTTGAACAGAAAGGCTTCTCTACTTTATGCGGCAAAGATGCCTTCTATGTTTGTGTGACCGCAGGCCACGTGGCAGCCTTATATTAGCCTATGCCCCAGATTTTAAGAGGTGAGTTTCGATAATAACAGAGAAGGCCAATGATTGGCTGCCACATGGACTTGCGGTTACGTCCGTGGTCACAAATCGCGAACAAAATATTATTTTCAATATATATATATATATATTTCGATATTAACATATATATTATATATATATATATATATATATATATGGAAAAAGGGTAAATTTTATTCCAAACTCAACACATAATTATACAATCAGAGTGGTCCCCCACCCGTCAGGTTTCCATAGATTTTACATCAAAATCAATATTATAGAGGATGTCTACAGGAGGGTGGTAAGTCCCTCGAATATACGCCGATTTCTTTTTCTCCATATGTGCCAGACAGCAGCAGCCAACCGAATCCTAGCGGTCTTGAACCAGACCTGACCTCTCCCTCTGCAATCCCAGATCCCTTCGATGATATCTTCGATCTCCCTACCAGTATCACATCCACCCAGCGAACGATATTGTTCATTCCATATTTACCAGGACACCTCACACTCAAAGAATAGGTGTCACATAGATTCATTATCCAAGTCACAAAGCACACACTTCAGATTGGGCACCTGGATCCCAAATGAGATGAGTCTGTCCCTCGTCAGAAGGTAACCCAAAAGTAGACGGTAGATACACAGCTGCATCTTCCTAGCCAGGCCCTTACACCATATGAATTTATAATAAGCTCTAGTAGGGAAGGTACGACATACAAGATTGTATCAGCTTTGGAATCTGAACTCTCCAGAACCTCCAGTCTCACCCGGCGGATTCCATATCCAACAATAAGTTGGCATAGACGGATCAATCCCGACCGTACGAATGACCTCTCCAAGCTCCTCAGTATGGCGGTAGGTCTCATGTCTCCACACTCTATTCCTGATAATATACTGACAGGTCAGACCCCTATCGGCCTTCCTGTGCTTCCAGTCGCCCAAAATCTTAACGAGAGAATGATGCTCCAGCCAGGGGTCCAGCCAGAGGTCGATGCCAGCTCCATCTTGCATGCTCCTCCTGATGGAAGATTTAAGAACAACTCTGTCTCAGGATATGCTTGAAAGTAACAGAATGGTTGTTGTCGATGGCGCATCTCCAGAAGTTGTCATGCTTCACATATCTACTATACATTCAGTCAGCCCATATAGACCCCCTTTTAATAAACCTCCGTAAAACCCCTAAATTTTTTTTTATATATTTTTATTAATTTTGGTACTGATTAAAAAATTTTGTATTGTACTTCGCATAGTCGTATTGTACGTTGTGCGCAAGCGGCGTATTCGTAAATTGATCATCGAGTGCGAATATGTACAAAACATTTATTAGAGATTTTATTTATATAGAAGAATTTTTAGTTTTCCAAAACAATATGATAAATATTTTTATAAAAGATTCATTTTGTTACTTGTTTAAAAATAAGTAGGGATTTGAAAATTTTGTGTTATATGAATATGTTTCAAATATTTTACAAAATTTGAAAATTACTAATTACATATTTTTGTTAATTATAAAAGCTATTTCATGATTTAATATTTAAGAAATATTGTTGATTTTCGAAATTAATTAATGCTATATTTTAATATTTATGGAAAAGATATTTTTAAATTTTGTTTTACTTAAAATTTGAATTATTTTGATAATTTAAAATTGAAAAAGATTTTATTTGCCTTAATTTAAATAGCTTTTAAATTAAAAGGTAAGTTTTATTTATATTAAATTAGATTTTAAATTAATTTAAATTAGTATGGAATCTACCTATGGGGGATTTAATCAAATCTCAATCCTTATCCTAATGAGAATTTCCACATCCTATAAATAGGCAGATACTCTTCCATAATTTTTCCCACAAATTGTGCATCGTGTCTGTGCCTCCATCCACTATATTTCTTCTCCATTACAGTTACAAATTTTTGATCAGTCCGACAACCCCGGACTCGACGCCTTCCCGTGTCTCGCAGGACACGTGCTAACACAACTTCTAAATCCTAAATCTGAACACCTATTCCACCATCTCCTCTGCCACCACCCGTGCCAACAACAGCACCGCCTTCATCCACCTTCTTCGGCCCGCCCTATAATCACTATCCCCGACCATCCTCATCACCACAACACGTGTGCCCGTCCACGATCTCCCGGCCAGGTCGTACCACCATCACAGCCACCGTCTCGTCACCAGTCACCACCACCACCATCCAGACATCTCCGCCACAACCACAGCCTACCACCGCCACCATCCCGAAAACCCCAACAAAGAAAAGGAAAAGAGGAAACCCGAACCCTTACCTTCCTCGTCGCCGTCGAAACCTCCGCCGCGCGTCCGTCCCACCGCACCGTGCAGGCCAGACGGGTCGTCGACAGCCTTCATCCGCCATTGTGCCCGACGATCTGGCCAGGTAGCCCCGACCAGTGGGTTCCCCAAGACAGCGAGCAGCTCCCTCCGCAGCCGTTTTCTCTCCAGGTGGCCGGACGCCGCCACCGCGCCAGGCGCGCCCGACCGCCCACTCATCGTATCGACTTCTCCTCTCCGCCGCATTCTCCGACCCCGTGAGCAGCTCCCTCTCCGTCGGAGCTTCGTCGCTCGACCGCCGTTGCCTCGGGCGCCTCCCTCCGTCGCGATCGCCGCAGCCGACCGCCGCCCCGAGCACGCCGGCCACCGCCGGCGCTCTTCGCCTCCACCAAACCCTCTTCGCCGGTGCTCCTCTCCAGGGCAGCGCATCTCCGGCCGCCTTCTCCTCCGCCGGACCCTGCCTCTCACACAATCCGCCGCCACCGCGCCCCCAACGCCGCTGGTGCGCGCCTCGCCGGGAAACTCCAGCGCCGCCGACCGCCTGGGTAAAACCCATTTCCCACCTCTCTCTCGCTCTCTCTCTCTCATTCGTTTCATTGGGAAGGGGGCGGGCTGAGATATTTAATAAGGTTATTATTATTATTAATATTATTTCCACTATTTATGTTACTATTCATTATTATTATATTATTATTATTATTATGATTATTAGTAATATTATATAATACTGTTATGTATTAATGTTATTATTATTATTATTATCAGGGTGTCATTCTTATTATTTGTTATTATTATTATTATTATTATTATTATTATTATTTATTATTATAGTATTATTATCATTTATTTAAATGGTGTCATTTATTTTATTAATCATGTATTAGTTTGTTGTTTTGTTAAATATTATTATTACATTATTACTATTATTTTCTAGCAAAATTTCAAGATAGTTTTTTTTTTAAAAACACTAAAATATTCTCTTCGGTTTTATGTACATATAATTGTCCAGTTATACTTTTGGTCTAAATTATTTAGAAATATTTATCTAAAATAAATATTTTAAATTGTGAAATATAGTTTCCTCCTTAAATCATATTTTATAACTTATAATATTTTGACTAATAAGATAAAATTTCCAAAATTATATATAAATATTTTAAGTATTTTCGTAAATAAATTTTACAAGCAAACATGTTTTTTAAAGTAATATACTTTTCTAAGAAATTGTATATTATCTATTCCACAAATTCTTCCATTATCCTCATTTTCTCATGACTAATGACACGTTCATATTTTCTCGTGACTTTTGGACCATTACACACCGAACATGGCTACTGGACAAACATGACTTGTCGGATTATCGTACCACACCAGGCGACACACCAGGCAAGACACCTTGTCTTTACTGTTTAATTTCTTGCTCAATATCATGCATACTTTTTCTTTATGTTGTTCTTTCAAAATTATATATATGCAAACTATTATATTTATGCAATTGACTTAGAGTTAAGGGACCACCGTATGTTTAAGTGCATCTCATAAACTGTCACGATGTGCCACGGGTTGTGTGTGAGTTGTAAGTCGCATATAGATGCGGACTTGCGTGCTGACTGATCATTGGTGCGTACAGGCCGTGCGGTAGGATATAACTGCTAATAGATTTATGTATAAGACTTGGCAGTTATTAAGGATTAAACAGTGTAGTGGAGTCGATACATGTATAGTATCATTGGGGGGAGGGGACAGCTATTAGCGTAGGGGCTACATTTATTTTACACATTTTGGGCCGAGGGTGACTCTTATGAGCACTACCTTCTGCCCAGGGCCGATAGTGTCTCGGATGAGCGCTACTTGACGGCCACTCTCTATTACTTGCTTGCGTGAATCCGTTACAGCCCCTGCGTAGAACGTTGTCTTCAAAGTGCATATCACTTAGAATGGTTAGGAACCTTTACTCGTGCATACTTTTCTGTTGAGCTTTATTATTTTATCGGCATGATATTATGCGTCTTGTTACATCCCTCTGAGGACCTGGTGATCTCTCCAGGTGTGCGTTTCGTGATTTCTTGCAGGTGCTCTAGCTAAGGCCATTCTTTCCTCTGTGATGATTGCTCTTGGACTCGTCACTTGCTCTCGCTTGCTAAATTCTTTCCTTGTATATTTTTCCATATTTAATTTGGTTGGTAGTGGACTTTGTCTCCGCCCAACTATTGTGTACATGACAAACTCAAAGTTACTTTTATATTATTATTTATCTTTGTGGATAAGATTTAGTGTCTTGGCTTTCTACAATTACAGCTTATGTATATATACGAGTCGTATATTTACTCGTATGTATACAGTTGGCATGTTACGTATCTAGTCTCAAGTATTTAGGACTGGGACGTTACATATTTTTGTGGTGGCCCATGCAGGTCTAGTTTGCCGTTTCGGTTACATGACTGTACCGAACGGGCCTGCAATATAGGATTATCTAGGAATCTCATCCACATACTTGATCACCTTCCTTGACTTCCATATTCCGACTCCCATGGCTTCCCTTGATTTTTACATCTTGCTTGAACTCTTTCTACCAACACCCTATCACCTCGTGCTTAAACATGGTTAGAAAGATGACTACACCAGTACATGCTCATAGGTCAAACATATGGCTAGGGAGATTACAGTGACAATTAGTATACATTGAGGTCTTATTTGAGTTATAAGACATTTAAAAAAAAGTATGACTTTTAAGGATTAGTTAATTTCAAGTTGGGTAGTAGCAGATTACCGCCTTCAAAGGATAGTTAGAATTTTATTATTACAAGGTGGTATACACAAGAGGATAACTAGATCAAGAAAATAAATTTTGATTCACGAATTTCTTTTTTGAAATGGTGAAATAGTTATGATTTATTAGGGATATGAAATCGATTGAGAAATAACTTAAGCTTTTATATTGTAACGCATGATTTACGGTTAACTTTAAAAGTTTGGATTGTAATATTATAAAGTTTATCTCGAGATTATTTAAGGAGTTTTAACTAGAGAAGAAGGAAGTTTAGTTTGAGAAAGCTTGAAGTTTAAATTGAGTCGTACGATTTATAAGTTTATTTAATTTTGAGTTGAAGAAATGATGGTAAAATTTTGTTTAAATATTGGAGGATATGAAAGCGACTTTAAAGGAAATTTTAAATTTTAAATTGTGACATATGATCTATGATTTACAAAGTTAATTAGATTTTAACTTTAAAGTCTTGATTATGGATATTTAAAATTTTGGTAAAAAAAAAGGATTTAATTTGAGTTACATGATTTGCGATTGATGAAATGGGCTAAGAGTTTATCTCGAGGTACATTTGAGAATTGAAAAATTTTAAAAGTGATGGCTTATTATGAAATTTAGTTGTGTCGCATTAGATATGATGAAGGATTTTTGGAATTTATTTAAAGAAAATTAAACTTTAAGTTATGATTAAATACTTGATGGAGTATCTGGAGATTTTATTTCGAAACTGTTGAGGAACTTGAAATTTGAAATTTGATCATGTATTGGTAGAGAACCAAGAAGCAAGCAAGTCACCCTAATGGAATACAAGTATTCCTCATTAATTGCCATGATAGTTGTATGTACTCGAGTGTAGTTAAGTCATCTGCCAAACTATGTGAAGATATCTCAATCTTGACTCACTCGACATTCCTCAAACTTAGATTTTATCGTGACTTTCTCATACTCCATCTAAGTGGCTATCATATCTCTAGAAATTGTATTCCTAACTTATTTTACCTTGATATACTAGAATCCAAATTATCTTTATTTTATACTTTAAGTTGGTCATTTATTTTGTGCGTTAATCATTATCTCATGAACTCCCACTTTCTATTTAAATTCTTTTGTGTCCTTTATCGTGACTTGGATATTTGGAGCACAACACTAGACTTTTTCTTTCAATCGACTTCACATGCAAGACCTAGACGAGCTCACCTTCGTGTAGGTATATCATGTTCCACTAAAACATCCCCTTGTACTCTATTTTTATGATGCGACTTTCGAGTCAAAATGGCTTGCTATAAATCCTACCATAATACTATGGTCCTTTATGACTTCGGTTAGAAATCAAATCTTGACTCAAGTCTTTCGACCCGATACTGACTATGACCTACTTAATTCCTTAAATGCTAAATCTAGTGTTTTATCTTGATCGCTTAACCATTGTCCTTTTATTTTCATGTCTTATTTTGATTTATTTGGACGCATAACATCTTTTCGCAGCATTAGCAACCCCTACTTCTCTCCCTTTCAATTGAAATACTCACTCATATTTACTATGTTTCCTGTCACCCTCATTTCCCGTATTTCGTATTTATACTCGTAGATTGGATTTTGGCTTGTATTTTTAATTTTTCGACTTGCAAGAATTTTGGGTTTTCTCGTATTTCGGGTTTGGTTCGGCTCGATTTTAATTGGTTTGGTTTGGTTATTTTGCATTGGAACCCCTTAACCTACTCTACACCCTCAAGAACACCACAACC
>JANAVB010016797.1:4359768-4476461 GCA_029216955.1 Iris pallida | reverse complement strand
TAAATGTACATTCTAAGTGTTAAAGCAAAGAGAATGGCCATTTTTTGTCCAAAAAAATATTCTCCTCGAAAATATTATCTTTAGAAAAGTTAAAAAATAATCCGCCGACCCTCAGAAGTAGGTTTCCTCAGTTCACCACCACCACCATGACATGTAGCTTTATTAACAAAATATTAAATTGTTAAATGAAAAATAAAATTTCAGACAATGGCATGGGCAGTAAAATTTTAGCGGCGCCGCTGGTACTTCTCCTTGTTCGAGGAGGTCTCGACGACGTCCGACGCGAAGCGGACCGATTCTTCTCGGCGCAGCTGGTACTCCTCGTTGTTCTAGGGGTGCTCGACGACGTTCGACGCGATCCGAACCGTTTCTTATTTCCTTCTTCATCTCCGTTTCTCTTTCCACCACCACCAGCACCACCACGACTACCATGGCCTGTAACCCAAAAAAAAAAGGTTCAGATTAAATTGGATGGAATTTTGAGAGAGTAAATATGAGTTAATTTAGGGTGTTCATTGAAAAAATTAAAGTGAAGAATGACCTGCTAAAGCAAGTTACCAACAGGTCAGAAGTCTAAATCAGCATTAAATGATGTCTCCTGTATTATTTTATCTGAATTAAACATGAACCGTTGGATTAAAATCCAACGGTCCAGATTTCGGATGTATCGATACATCCATTTCCAGCGGATGTATTGTAGAATTTTCCTATATATATATATATATATATATATATATATATATATATATATATATATATATATATATATATATATATATTTATATATATGTATATATCTATAAATACACCAAAAATCTATTTAAAATTCAAATACCATTTAAAAGTCAACTATCCAATTGTTTAATATATTTGAGCATATCTACATATATATAAATTCAATCCTTAATAAATTAACTCAAAATAATAATAATCTTTAAATACGAAAACATGTTTATTAAATCTCCACAAATTTGAAATAAAGTTTAATATTATCTAACTATATATATGATGCATCTAAAATGTATTTTTACATATATACACAAATTTAAATTGTAAAAAAGGCAACAATAATAATAATATCACATAATATCAAATAATATCAACAATAATAAAATGTCTATTTAGTTTTCAAAAAAAATAACTTTAGTAATAATAAAATAATAAAAATTGTTCCAACGTGTGAACTTTACTACACACCCTCATTTGGGCCCAGAAAAATGTACCATTTTTGTAACACATTATTAAATAATAAAAACGTAAATTTTGTACCACTAATTAATATTTAGAAAATATTCCCCAAACCTTAAAATAAATTAAGAAATATTCTACACCCATAAAATATGCATCCATGGTCGTCATTGATCACACCACCTGTCTACTTGGGCTTGGGTTTGGTCCGGGCCCAGTTCGGACTGGTTTGGTCCAACTGGTTCATCTAAAAATCAATGTATAAAATAATATTTAAATCAAAATATTTTAAATTCGTTATTTCACAACTCGGCCTGGTTTTCCTAGTTCGGACTGAACTATGGCTAGGCCTCCCACGACATAGCTAATATACTGGTCAAAGCACACTACTACATTTTCCGTACCAAAATTCATGGTAGTCTTGTGTTACAAAATTCAACAGTGGCTATGGTCCAAAAAATAAAATAATAAATAAACCATAAATTATATAAATTCATTTTTAAGTCTAATAAAATAAAAATAATTTAAAAAATATGGGGTTTTACATCATACCCAACTTACAAGAATTTCGTCCTCGAAATTTAGGATTAATAGGGTAGATAGGGTTGAGGGATATGAAGAGTTCGTCAATACCAAAATGCAATTAAATTTTGGAGGAGACGATAAAACGACGTTCAACACAACTATGCATTTAAGAACTTGTTAATTCGTCACACACAAAATTTATCAAAGTTATGGGATTGATTGAGGGTCGCTAGTGAAGATAACAAAATTTTGAATATCCAATTTTCAGAGAACAGTAAGGAATTTAGTAGACCAAAGAGAATAAATTAGACATTCAAGAATTGTGATCCCTTAAGGGAGAACTGGATACTAATCGTCTTGGTCGTGGGTTTGATTATGTGAACGATTAGAATTATTCTCGAGTGCTTAAGAATAATTGGGAGGGCACGATAACAATTCTAGGGTTGAGAAAATGAGGAGTAGTTAAAGGCGAGGATATAGCCACATGAGTCGGTCGGTGGCTATCTACATTTGTGTATAATTAACCGATTGGGCAACCAAGGATGATACCTTGAGTCTGTCTAGCAAGTACAGTGCCTTGTCTTTCCAAAATAAGTAAAAGACAAGAACAACAAAGGTTTCAAAGTCGGTGTTATATATTGAGTACGAATTGTGGGGTTCATAGGCAGCAAAAATAATTCAAATGAGAATTGCCAAGGCTGTCGCGGATGAAACTCTAAGGCAAGTTTACTATGTCTTCATCCACGTAGAATAATATGTGATAAGCGAACCAAAGTGCAATAGGTTGATCAGACCATCATATACCGGTTCTGATTAGACAATATGTTAGTGGGTGCACCCAATAAAATATGTCATGATCAAGCTTGGTAAAGAAATAAGCTTGCAAAACTGAAGCTACATTAGCAGCATGAAATAGTCAAAATATGAGTAAGGGAGGTACTGATGAAGGAAATTTAAACAGTCCAGGATCTTTTAAAATCAAGTCTTGCCCGAAATTTGGGCCTATACAGTTGTCCTAGTGTTTATGGCCTGGTGGACTAGATAAGGTAGGGTCCTCTGAATTTATAGTCTCAGTGAACTTACCAATGTGGTTCACAAGGAAAAAGATTTGTTAGGTGGTGAGGTATTCTACCCAACTTACAAGAGTTAAACTAGTAGTGCGATGGGGCAATGGGTCAAGCAATCAAGATAAAGTACAATTTTAAGCATTTAAGGAATTAAGTAGAACAAAATCATATATCGGTCGAAAGAATTGAGTCGAGATGGAATCCCTATCCGTGGTCAAAAATATATCGGTAACATGGTAAAGGTTATAGTTTGGCCATTTTGACCAGAAGGTCATATCATGAAAATAGTGTACAAGGAGACATGTTCTAGTGGGACATGATATATCTACATGAAGGTGGGCTCGTCTAGGTCTTACATATGAAATTTGTCGGAAGGAAAAGTCTAGTGTCATGCTCCAAATATCCAAGTGACGGTAAGAGACGCCAAAAGATCTAAAGTAGAAAGTGGAAGTTCACGAGGTGATAATTAATGTACAAAATAAAGAAGATCAAGTTAAAGCATGAAATAGAATTATTTAGAGAATCCAATATAATCATTTAGGGACATAGTTCTAGAGAGAAGATAGTCTATTAGATGAATACAGTTAAGGAAACATTAACTCATTATTCAAATTGCATATGGGTTAGAAGGTCGCAATTAAAAGATCTAGAATTGAAGGAAGGTCGAGTAAGTCGAGGTGGTAATACAGTCCCATAGCTGGGTAGATGCCTAACAACACTTGCGTATATAACACTATCATGGTCATGAGTGACATGGCAATTAGTGTGGAATACTCAGTAGGGTTATCTTGGGGCCTACCATTAAAATTTAGCTCAAGTATCCTCTAAAAGTTTCAAAATAAACTTTCAAAAATATACCATCAAAATTTGTATTCACTCCAAGCCGTTTAAATTTATCATAAAAAAAAATTTAATCACTTTCATAAATCTCAAAGCAAACTTTATCACGTTACCACTAACCTTTTCCAAAATTAACGTTTAAGTTCAACTATTTAACTCAAGAGTTCATAATTTACGAATCCATAAAAATTTCACAATCAATCATAAATTTAACACTCTAAAATTTTCAAATAACTCATAATAAAACTCTTAGCATATTAAAAGCAATCTAAAAAATTAAGCTCAATGCTTTCATCAATTTTAACTTCTATTCATGCTAAGTTATTCCAACAAAATCACAACTTTTAAATGGTAACTTTCTTTAATTAATCAAAATAACTTTTCATCACATCCTTCGAAATTCTCCCAAAATTTTTAATATTAGCAATCCCACATTAAACTTCTGATTCAAATAATCTTATCAGTCAAAATCTTTTTTTTATACCAAAAATCTAAATAGATTTGTAAATCCTCAATCATAGGACACCATTTAAAATAAAAATTTCTAAAAAATCATTTTCATAACTTTCAAATATTTTAAACCAAAATTCACCGTCATTTCTTCCACTTAAAATTCAAAATTCACTAAACACGAAAATCGTAAGTTGTACAACGCAAATTTAAATAATTCCTATGGCCATTTTTAAAAGCTAAGATCATTTTCAAACCAAATTTATAACTGTTCAAAGGTGTATAACTATAATACAATAAATCATAAACATTCAAAACTCGAAAATCAAATAAATTTTATATTTGTTCAAAGATGTATATCTATCACCCAAAACTCATAAATATCACAACTCGAAAAGCAAATCAATTTTATACTTGCGCAAAGATGTATAACTATAATCCAATAAATCATAAATATCAAATCTTGAAAATCAATCAATTTCTTAAACCAAGTATGAAATTCTATAAGTCCTCTGGTGTTTACTATTTAGAAATCTCAAGGTAAAAATCTTCCTTGGTAGTATCCTACTTTACAAATTACTAATCATTAAATCACACTAAAAAAACTTTTAACTCAATTAGAGTCTTAAATGTATTTCAATTGCCAATATAACCATTCTAGCCATGTGTTTGACCTATGAGCATATACTAGTGTAGTCATCTTCCTAGTTGACACTAAGCACGAAAATAAGAATCGACGGTAGAAAGAAATCAAGCAAGATGCAGTTCAATGAGGTCGAACAAGAGTTCGAAATTTGAAGCCAAGGGAAGAGGTCAAGCTGTATGGATGAGATTCCTAGATTCTAATCCTATGTTGCAGGCTCACATCGGTACAATTACGTAACCGAAGTGACAACTTGACCTGCATGGGCCACCACAAAAACATATAACGCCCCTGTTCCAAAATACATAGGACTAAGTACATAGACATGCCAGCTGTAGATATACGAAAAAAATACTCCAATGTATGGAATCCTCGTATAAATACATAAGCTGTAAAATGTAGAGAACCAAGACATGCTAAATCTCATCCACAAATATATAATAAAATAAAGATAGAATCAACTTGACTAGTTATGGTATAATCGTTGGGCGGAGACAAAGTCTACTACCAACTATCTCAATAAAATAAATATACAAGGAGGCGATCGACAAAATGATAAAATGAACCAAGAGCAATCATCTTTAAAAAATAGAGAAGATCACAGCCTTGGCTAGAACACCTGCAGAAAACATGAACACACACCTGGGGGGAAACCAGGTCCTTAGAGGGACGTAATAAGACACATAATATCATGCCATAACTGAATAGTAAGAGCTCAATAGAAAATATACATGCGTAAAGGTTCCTAACCATTCTATGTGATATACACTTTGAGAAGACAACGTTCTACGTAGGAGCTTAGGTGTTCAGCATAGATGGAGAGAGAGTGGTAGTAGGTAGCGCTCATAAGAGACACTATCGACCATGGGCAGAAAGTAGCTTTCATACGAGAATTATCGGCCCCGGGGCAGTAAGTAGCGCTCATACGAGACACTATCGGCCCAAATCTATGTGTGTACTGAACATGTAGCCCCTACGCTAATAACTGTCTCCCTCCCTCCCCATGATACTATACATGTGTCGACTCCACGATACTGTTTAATCCTTAATAACAGCCAAGTCTTCCATAAAAATCTATTAGCAGTTATATCCTAACGCACGGCCTGTACGCGCCAATGATCAGTCAGCACGCAAGTCCGTATCTATATACGACTCACAACTCACAGACAATCCGTGGCACATCGTGACAGTTTATGAGATGCACTAAACATTCGGTGGTCCCTTAACTCTAAGCCAATTGCATAAAATATAATAATTTACATATATATATAATTTTGAAAGAACAATATAAAGAAAAAAAACATGCATGATATTGAGTAAGAAATTAAACAGTAAAGGCAAGGTGTCTTGCCTGAGGTTATATGCAAAAGAGAATAATTCAGTAGCTCGAACAGACCAATAGATGAAGCAATAAAAGCCAAATGTCGCAGATGACTCCGGATGCTGCAACAAACAACACGAACGAGTTTGGAATATAAGATATGCTTAGAAAACGCCTGTCCAAAATTTAAATTCTGGAACAGGGGCAAAATCGTAATTTCGGGTCAAACGATGTCCGTCGTTGGACCTGCTTTGTACCGAAATACGCGCAAGAACCTACGGTCTCTAAAGTCATCAAACTACATGTCTACGGATTTGTTTTGATGAGACGAACCCAACGGTATGTCCAATTTTGGATTCCGGTGGGCTGTGCACAAATTCGCCCGTTGAGTGGGATTGTGGGCCTGCCAAAATAGCGTCCCGATCAACGGTCTCAGAATCAGACCAAACTTGGCTCACAGGACCAGAAAAATATTTCGAGTCCAATGGCGCAAGTTTCGTCGCAATTTAATGAGTGTGCACAAAGTAATTGGAAAATTCCAAAAAGCCCGACACGAAAAAATTTGACGGATACGGGTCAAATTCGTCGCGCACACGCAATGTAACGCTCCAGTCCCAAAATACATAGGACTAGGTACGTATCCATGCCAACTGCATACATACGAAGTATACTCCAATATATGGAAACTTCGTATGATCACATAAACTGTAAAATACAGTAAACCAAGAGTAATCTAATCTCATCCACAAAAGAAGAATAAAAATATCATATAATCAACTGTAATTAGTCTTAGCACAATACGTTGGGTGGAGACAAAGTCCACTACCAACTATCTCAAAAAAAAAGATACAAGAAGAAATAGATGATATAACAAGACTAGCCAATTGCAATCATCTTCGAAGGGATGGAGAAGATCATGGCCACGACTAGAATACCTGCAATATCACAGAAGCACGCACACCTGGAGAGATAACCAGGTCCTCAGAGGGACGTAACAAGATACATAAAGAACATGCCATATGAACTGAATATAAATGCACCATAAAATAAAGATAAAGTAAAGCGTTCCAACCATAACACGGCTCAATATCCCATCATCGAAACAGTAGGCTACCCCCACAACCAAACAAGGACAAGGGGTAACTTATTATTTCGTGATGTAACATTTTTCCATGCCATGACTGGACCATAAAATTTGCTAAGGTCTCCTAACCTTTCTAGTAGGCAATTTAGAAGACATATTGATGTATGGACAGGTGAAGGCTGACTCCCCCAGGACAAGGTAACAACTCACAATACACACACGTCAATACCAATACTATCAGCCGGCATAACTCGAGGCTAGCGTCCCACGTGACCCATCAGTCCACCTAGCTCGAGGCTAGTGACCCTCGCGACTCGACAACCGTAGTACGCAGTTACTACAGCTTCTGGATTTGGGGTAGCCCATACACTTGATTGTCTTCTCCCTCCCAAGGTCACTAACAGAAGGTAGTTCGCTAAGACTAGGTCCATATGCAACAAAAAGACAAGAAGGAAAAATAACTGAAAGCAAAATAAGTGAACTAAAAATAGCAAGTACTGGATCCAACTGAGAACAGATAATAAATATGCAGTAAATAAACAAATAAATGTGCATATAATTATAAACAGTAAATAAGGCAAGGTATCTTGCCTGAGGGTGGTGCGAGAAGCAGCAAAATTCCACAGTCAGAATCGTCAACACGAAAGTCAAATCCACAAGAAGCTCCGGATGCTGAAACAAACATCAAGAACGAGTTTGGAATAAAAGATATGCCTAAGAAACGCCTGTCCAAAAGTCCAATTCTGGAACAGGGGTAAAATCGTAAATTCGGATCAAAATGATGTCCGCCGTTGGACCCGTTTTGTACCGAAACGCGTGCCAATGTCTACGGTCTCTAAAGTCGTCAAACTACATGTCTACGGATCCAGTTTGAGGAGACGAACCCAACGGTATGTCCAATTTTGGATTCCGATGAGTCGTGCACAAAATCGCTTGTTGGATCGGGTTTGGGCGCGCCAATTTGGCGTTCCAATCAACCTTCTCAGAATCGGACCAAACTTGGCATACAGGACCAGAAAAATGATACGGTCTTGATGGCACAAGTTTTGCGTCGATCCGACGAACGTGCACGAAGTTATGGTCAAGTTTTCAAAACGTCGATACGGAGGTATCTCGACGGATACGTACTGATTTCGTCGCGCACGCGCAACGAAATCGAGTTCCGTCAGTTCCCACACGTCGGCAACATCTATACGCGCCTTTCGATGCATATAGTGCGTGACCACGTCGCCCGGTTTGTCGGGGCGCACGCCGTATCGGAAATTTTTATTGAAATCTGAAGTTTAAAAACCCAGTTTTTCCCTAAATTTTGAAACTGTGTTAATTTCGATCTAAGCAATTTAAAATAAAACTAAAAGATAGGTTTCTATTACCTATATATTGTTATTAACTTTGTTCAAACAGTTTGTCAAAACAGTCAAGGAATCGACCAAAAATGGCCTTCCAACTTGGGGTTTCGAACTCATGGATTGCTCTGTTTTTGAACAGATTGCAACCAACTTTGTGATGATTTCACAGGCCAATTATTTGATTTCCCTATAACTCATTTACTGGGTCTTCTAGAGGGTTAAATAGGGTTTCCAAATCAGTTTACGAAACTAAAAATGATGAAGCGTAGGCGGAGAAATTTGGATGACAAGATGGGTACCTCGCAGTCGTTCGTCTGAACAGGGGGTCCTGTTCTCGTCGGTTTGGGCCGTGCTCCAGCGGTGCGGCGGCTGTCGACTGAGCGCAGACGATCAGGGTGGTTCGCCTGAGCGTGGGAGTCGTGCCGGGATCGTCGGTTGGGAGGAATTTCGCAGAGAAATTTTGAGTTTTTCCTCTAAGTTACTTCGAACCTAATATATGTTTGTTTCAAGATTTCCCAGGATTTAAAATTCGAATTTTGACTTGGATTTAAACATGGATTCAATCCAATCTGAGGAGAATTTGATTAGGATTTAAAGGAATTTTTTTTGAATGAAACGATAAAGATTTGGGTGATTTTGAATTTTCGGTCGACAAGAGTTTAACACAGCCGTGTGCTCGGCTTTGATGTGGCACTGTTCACTTAAAATGTGTTGACGTCAGCATGACGTCAGCAACTCTTCTTTTCTTTTTTTCTTTTTCTTTTTTTTTCCTTTTTCTGCTGCTTATACACCGGTCTCGTTTGGGAACAACAATGCTCGTTACTGAATCCAGTGCTGACGTCAGCAAATCTTTTTTTTTTTAATTCTAATTTGTTTATATATAAATATATATACACTTATAATATCTAGATAAATAATAAAATAAATCTCTAAAAATATTCTTAATATTTAAATACTTATTGGTAAAATATTACCTTGTATGACTTCAACAAGATTATAAACCCAATTTATTAATCCAAATACCAACCTTTAAATACTGCAAAATTTTAAATAGGTAATAAATAATAATATAACAAAATCCTAAAACATTTCTAATATGGTTTATGTAAAGGTGTTGTACCACAAATACATATGTACTACTATATGGAATAGTCGTCTCTTGCTATCTCTTGATATTCACCACTCATATAAATAAATTCAAAAGGCTATTTAATAATTTAGAGCAAAATACTATAAATCTAAAATAATTTAATAAAAATTCATAAAAAATTTTTTTTTAGGGGGTTTACATCCTACCCAACTTAGAAAAATTTCGTCCTCGAAATTAAAAATAATCTTAATATCAAAAATAACAATAGTATATACGAGAGAAGGGAGGCACGTCAAATGTGCCTCGGCTTTTGAAAGGCTGGCAGGGTGGTTATAACGGGATCCAAATTGCCATCATGTTCTACAAGGTTGAGTATCCTTTATCCGAGGCTCTATCCAACTTATAGAAGTTGGCTGCTTGTAAAAAATCGTCGTTACAAGACTCCTAGAATTTCAACTCCAAAGAAAAATGGGAATATTAGCACTCCTGTCCACAATCAAGGATCCTAAGGATGCCTGGATATTGCCACAACGTTCTTGGTCAATAACTTACTAAAAGAAAATTATTATAACCTAACATTGCCTCCCTATGGCCCATGCTTCCAACAAACTGGTAGAAACCTCTTATTTGATTATAACTAGGATGCGTTGGTACAGTGGGATTGGAGTCTTCGTATAACACGGGTAACTAGAGATGGGGTTGAAGAACTTTTAGGGGAAGAATAGTTCATGGGCAAGGAGGTGAGGGTCTTTAATAAGCGCAGGAACCTTGCTATAGAATTAGAATAGGTAAATGTGTGAACCTTCAAGTCATAATGACTAACATGTGCGGGTTGGTTAAATAGGATCTGTAAGTCTTAAAAATGTGTCTTCCATGATTTTTTTGTGTATAAGTAGCACATGGGGTCTCGATGGCGTGGTACCCTAGTGGTATGGGCATAGTGGGCTTCGAGTAGATCATAATCAAATATTGGGTCGAAAGGTTTGAGTCAAAATTGGGTCTCCAATTGAAATCGAAAAGTTCATCGGTATTATGGTAAGGGGTATAGTTGGCCCTTATTGACCCGAAAGTCGTATCATAAAAATAGAGTACAAGGGGACGTGTTTGTGTGGCACATAATATGCCTAGATGAAGGTGGGATCGTCTAGGTCTCGTAAATGGAACTTGTTGGAAGAAAAAGACTAACGTTGTGCTCTAACTTTCAAAGTCACGGTTGGAGTATCCATAGTGTTGCAGATAGAAGTGGACGTTGTGAACTACGGGGTTATTTGCTCGGTTGGAGGAACCGGGTCAAGTCAAAGTCTGTTCTTCAAATTTTTGGACAATAGTGAAACGATTACCCATGTCATCTCTACGCTTCCTCGTTGGTGAGGGATGCCAGGATGACACATGTACCGGGGGTGTTGGATGATTTACTCTTCTATAGCACAGGACGATTACTGATGGTGTAACAAATTATAAGGTACGTCATGTAATGACCTCTAACCACTAAGTCATAAATCTCTATAATAAGGTTGCTAAAATATAGTTAATAGATTTCTAATGGTGTCAAAGGTACTGCATATGCTTTACCGCTGGTAACTAGTAATTTATACTATGACAAGTATTATGATATGCATGTTGACTAAGCTAATGAATATGTTGTTCTAATGCTAAGCCATGTCTAAACAATTAAATGGTGTAACCAGAATAATACCTGCTAAATCTCCTACCCAGGGTGGGTGCCTATCACCGCCATGCTAAATGTTTGCCCATGCTCTGGTCCTCAGCTAAGTGTGATCCTCTAGGGTAACCTCCATGTGATGGTTGAACGGGCTCTGCTATTGGTCTTGGTGTTACGGGTCCTTGTATTCGATGTTGTGCTGCCTTTAGTTGTTCTGTACAGTCTCGGTCCTTGTGATAATTGGAGCCACAAATCATGCATTGTCCTAATCTGCGACGACAATCCTTCATGACATGACCTTTTCTATGACAGAAGCGACATGTAAGAAGCTCATCGATTGGATAGGGTGATGCTCTTGGTGCTTGTGGTGTCATAGAATGTCTGATTGGTCCACCATGGATAAGGTTACTTGGCCCAGTTGCTGGAATATGGCGTCTCTGAGCCTGTTGTATTTCCTTGTCAAGGAGTTCCTGGCTTCTAGCTTCTTCTAACACTGCAGCATGAGAAACTCTAGACTGCACTGTAGTATGCTTCTTGAGCTCTGGTGTCAATCCTTGATGAAATCTCTTGGCCCTTTCCTGTTCAGTAGGAATCAGTGTCTCACCGAATCTGCTCAATCGACTGAATTCTGCATCGTACTCATCTACGGTCATGTTTCCTTGCTTGAGGTGTAGGAACTGATCATAGAGTGCATCACGTACATGGATAGGAAAGAACCTCTCATTGAAGAGTTTGCAGAACTCTTTCCAAGTCTGATTGGCTCCCAAGCGTCTTTCTTCGGCTTCCCACCAATGATGGACATTATCTTCTAAGAGCAAGTCTACTGCTGTCATCCAATCATTTGTTGGCAATTGGGACGCCCTCAATAGCTTCTCCGTGCTGATAAGCCACGCAGTGACCTCTAGGGGTTCCTCGGTACCTCTGAAGGGCTTGGGATTCATATCCATGAAGTCATTGATAGAGCCTTCATATGGATATAGAGCTGGTGCTGGTACCAGTGTCGGAGGTAGAGGTGGGGGCCTAGTTAGTGCTACCGTCATGCTCTGCCTCATCAGTTCAGCTTCTTGCCACTGAGTATGTATCATGGCATACATGAACTGTATAGTAGGGTTTCCATCCTCTGGTGGAGGAGGCATCTGTGGCCCGCACTGAGGTGGATACTGCTGAGTGGGTGGTGGAGGAGATGGTACATTCTTTCCGGGTGGTACTTCGGTAGCCTGTCCAGCCTGGATTACTGGTGGCACTTAGGTTTCCTATTGTATCATTGATGGGGTTATCGTAGTCTGCGGATGTCCTGGCTGATACGGGGTCACCGAGGTCATTGGAGGATTCTGCTCCTCCTAGGTAGATGCATCATCAAAGGTGGGGGCCAAGGTAGAGCTGCGTCCGCTACGTAGATCCATACTGCTGGCATGAAAATAGGATAACGTTAGAATAGATTCAAACAAGTTACAGGTCAAGCAGTTGAAGAAGAGTTGCCAACGCAGTTGCAGAATGAGATTTTGGGGAGAGAAGTTAACTATATCTCATTGAATAATTTTATGAAGAGCGAACCAAGTGCACTAGGTTGATCAGATCATCATACACCGGTTCTAATAAACAATATGTTAGTGGAGTACCTCCAATAACATATATGTCATGAACAAGCTCGAAAAATGAATAGGCTTGCAAATCTAGGCTATAATAGCAGCATTGGTCAAGATAGTAAAACATAAGCACGCGAGATACTGATAAAAGAATAAAATTTTTAGTCTTTTAAGAATCGTAGTTTTGTTCGGGTTTCGTGCCCGTATAGGCGTCCTACTGTCTTCTTGTCTGAGGCCATGGTTGCGGTCAAGGAAGGGTTAGATCGTGAGGCATTCTACCCAATTTATAAGAGTTAATCTAGTAACGATGGAACATGTCTACCTAGAGGGAGTCGTCGTCCTAACCTCTACCAAGCATGAACTAGATTGATATTGTGAAGGGTTAGATATTAGGCAGTACAGGTAATCAGAGAGAGTTCGAAAAGTTTGGAGGTCAAAGGAGGCAATAATCATGGATGAGATACTATTCCTATTCCTATATGCAGGCTTGTTGGGCACAGTCATGTAACCCAACAATATTTTCTGACCTGCATGGGCCACCACAAAAACATGGAACGCCCCAGTCCCAAAATACATAGGACTAGGTACGTATCCATGCCAGCTGCATACATACGAAGTATACTCCAATATATGGAAACTTCGTATGATCACATAAGCTGTAAAATGCAGTAAACCAAGAGTAATCTAATCTCATCCACAAATGAAGAATAAAAAAATCATATAATCAACTGTAATTACTCTTAGCACAATACGTTGGGTGGAGACAAAGTCCACTACCAACTATCTCAAAGAAAAGATACAAGAAGAAATAGATGACATAACAAGACTAGCCAATTGCAATCATCTTCGAAGGGATGGAGAAGATCATGGCCACGACTAGAATACCTACAATATCACAGAAGCACACACACCTGGAGAGATAACCAGGTCCTCAGAGGGACGTAACAAGATACATAAAGAACATGCCAAATGAACTGAATATAAATGCACCATAAAATAAAGATAAAGTAAAAGCGTCCAAACCATAACATGGCTCAATATCCCATCATCGAAACAGTATGCTACCCCCACAACCAAATAAGGACAAGGGGTAACTTACTATTTCGCGATGTGACATTTTTCCATGCCATGACTGGACCATAAAATTTGCTAAGGTCTCCTAACCTTTCTAGTAGGTAATTTAGAAGACATATTGATGTATGGGCAGGTGAAGGCTGACTCCTCCAGGACAAGGTAACAACTCACAATACACACACGTCAATACCAATACTATCAGCCGGCATAACTCGAGGCTAGCGGCCCACGTGACCCATCAGTCCACCTAGCTCGAGGCTAGTGACCCTCGCGACTCGACAACCGTAGTACGTAGTTACTACAGCTTCTGGATTTGGGGTAGCCCATACACTTGATTGTCTTCTCCATCCCAAGGTCACTAACAGAAGGTAGTTCGCTAAGACTAGGTCCATATGCAACAAAAAGGCAAGAAGGAAAAATAACTGAAAGCAAAATAAAGTGAACTAAAAATAGCAAGCACTGGATCCAACTGAGAACAGATAATAAATATGCAGTAAATAAACAAATAAATGTGCATATAATTATAAACAGTAAATAAGGCAAGGTATCTTGCCTGAGGGTGGTGCGAGAAGCAGCAAAATCCCACAGTCAGAATCGTCAACACGAAAGTCAAAATCCACAAGAAGCTCTGGATGCTGAAACAAACATCACGAACGAGTTTGGAATAAAAGATATGCCTAGGAAACGCCTGTCCAAAAGTCCAATTCTGGAACAGGGGCAAAATCGTAAATTCGGGTCAAAACGATATCCGTCGTTGGACCCGTTTTGCACCGAAATGCGTGCCAATGTCTACGGTCTCTAAAGTCGTCAAACTACATGTCTACGGATCCGGTTTGAGGAGACGAACGCAATGGTATGTCCAATTTTGGATTCCGATGAGTCGTGCACAAAATCGCTCGTTAGATCGGGTTGTGGGCCCGCCAATTTGGCGTTCCAGTCAACCTTCTCAGAATCGGACCAAACATGGCATACAGGACCAAAAAAATGATACGGTCCTGATGGCGCAAGTTTCGCGTCGATCCGACGAACGTGCACGAAGTTATGGTCAAGTTTTCAAAACGTCGATACGGGGGTATCTCGATGGATACGCACTGATTTCGTCGCGCACGCGCAACGAAATCGAGTTCCGTCAGTTCCCACACGTCGGCAACATCCATACGCGCCTTTCGATGTGTATCGTGCGCAACCACGTCGCCCGATTTGTCGGGGCGCACGCCGTATCAGAAATTTTTATTGAAATCTGAAGTTTAAAACCCAGTTTTTCCCTAAAATTTGAAACTGTGTTAATTTCGATCTAAGCAATTTAAAATAAAACTAAAAGATAGGTTTCCATTACCTATATGTTGTTATTAACTCTGTTCAAACAGTTTGTCAAAACAGTCAAGGAATCGACCAAAAATGGCCTTCCAACTTGGGGTTTCGAACTCATGGATTGCTCTGTTTTTGAACAGATTGCAACCAACTTTGTGATGATTTCACAGGCCAGTTATTTGATTTCCCTATAACTCATTTACTGGGTCTTCTAGAGGGTTAAATAGGGTTTCCAAATCAGTTTACGAAACTAAAAATGATGAAGCGTAGGCGGAGAAATTTGGATGACAAGATGGGTACCTCGCAGTCGTTCGTCTGAACATGGGGTCCTGTTCTCGTCGGTTTGGGCCGTGATCCGGCGGTGCGGCGGCTGTCGACTGAGCGCAGACGATCAGGGTGGTTCGCCTGAGCGTGGGGGTCGTGCTGGGGGTCGTCGGTTGGGAGGAATTTCGCAGAGAAATTTTGAGTTTTTCCTCTAAGTTACTTCGAACCTAATATATGTTTGTTTCAAGATTTCCCAGGATTTAAAATTCGAATTTTGACTTGGATTTAAACATGGATTCAATCCAATCTGAGGAGAATTTGATTAGGATTTAAAGGAAATTTTTTTGAATGAAACGATAAAGATTTGGGTGATTTTGAATTTTCGGTCGGCAAGAGTTTAACACAGCCGTGTGCTCGGCTTTGATGTGGCACTATTCACTTAAAATGTGCTGACGTCAGCATGAAGTCAGCAACTCTTCTTTTTTTTTTCTTTTTTTTTCTTTTTTTTCCTTTTCCTGCTGCTTATACACCGGTCTCGTTTGGGAACAGCAATGCTCGTTGCTGAATCCAGTGCTGACGTCAGCATGACGTCAGCAACTCTTTTTTTTTTTAAAAAAATTCTAATTTGTTTTTATATAAATATATATACACTTATAATATCTAGATAAATAATAAAATAAATCTCTAAAAATATTCTTAATATTTAAATACTTATTGGTAAAATATTACCTTGTATGACTTCAACAAGATTATAAACCCAATTTATTAATCCAAACACCAACCTTTAAATACTACAAAATTTTAAATAGGTAATAAATAATAATATAACAAAATCCTAAAACATTTCTAATATGGTTTATGTAAAGGTGTTGTACCATAAATACATATGTACTACTATATGGAATAGCCGTCTCTTGCTATCTCTTGATATTCACCACTCATATAAATAAATTCAAAAGGCTATTTAATAATTTAGAGCAAAATACTATAAATCTAAAATAATTTAATAAAAATTCATAAATTTTTTTAGGGGGTTTACACACAACCAATTTGAATTCCGTCAAAGCCCGCACGTCCGCAAAGTCGATACGGACCTTTCGGTACTCTCGGTTTGCGACGGGGTCGCCCGGTTTGTCGGGACGTACCTCGTATCGGGGTTTTTAAGTTTTTGAAAACTGATTTTTCGTGGTTTTTAATCTAATTAAACCTGGAATTTATTGCAGAATAAATAAAAATATTTGAAGGAAATGCTAGAGGGTCATGTGGGCTTTCTACGGGAATTTATGGATCTAAAAACGGACAAGAATTGGAAGAGAAATTAATTGGAGAAGTCGGGTACCTCGATATTAAAAACTGCCGTTGTTTGTGGGTGTTTGTTGTTGTTGCCATGGCGACCGTGAGACGGAACTGCTATCCCTCCGGCGAGGCTGGACACGCACGCCGAGGAGAGGGGGAGGATGGAGGAGAGAGGAGGAAGGAGGAGGAGATTAGATGGGATTTGGAGTTTAGGATTTTAATAGCATATATATATATATATATATATATATATATATATATATATATATATATATATATATATATATATATATATATATATATATATATATCCAAGGGGGGTCGGCCATTAAACTTTGTTGCTGCTACTACTTGTTAGGAAAAGGGGCGCACAATCTAAGTAGCCGCTGTTGCTTGCAAGTGGTCGGCTCCCACATGGTGGGGCCGACCACTTAGGGTTTTTTTTCTTCTTTCTTTTCTCTTACTTATTTACTTATATATATATATATATATATATATATATATATATATATATATATATATATATATATCTATAAATACACCAAAAATCTATTTAAAATCCAAATACCATTTAAAAGTCAACTATCCAATTATTTAATATATTTGAGCATATCTACATATATATAAATTCAATCCTTAATAAATTAACTCAAAATAATAATAATCTTTAAATAGGAAAATATGTTTATTAAATCTCCACAAATTTGAAATAAAGTTTAATATTATCTAACTATATATATGATGCATCTAAAATATATTTTTACATATATACACAAATTTAAATTGCCAAAAAAGGCAACAATAATAATATCACATAATATCAAATAATATCAACAATAATAAAATGCCTATTTAATTTTCAAAAAAAATAACTTTAGTAATAATAAAATAATAAAAATTGTTCCAACGTGTGAACTTTACTACACACCCTCATTTGGGCCCAGAAAAATGTACCATTTTTGTAACACATTATTAAATAATAAAAATGTAAATTTTGTACCACTAATTAATATTTAGAAAATATTCCCCAAACCTTAAAATAAATTAAGAAATATTCTACACCCATAAAATATGCATCCATGGTCGTCATTGATCACACCACCTGTCTACTTGGGCTTGGGTTTGGTCCGGGCCCAGTTCGGACTGGTTTGGTCCAACCGGTTCATCTAAAAATTAATGTATAAAATAATATTTAAATCAAAATATTTTAAATGCGTTATTTCACAACTCGGCCTGGTTTTCCTAGTTCGGACTGAACAATGGCTAGGCCTCCCACGACATGGCTAATATACTAGTCAAAGCACACTGCTATATTTTCCGTGCCAAAATTTATGGTAGTCTTGTGTTACAAAATTCAACAGTGGCTATGGTCCAAAAAATAAAATAATAAATAAACCATAAATTGTATAAATTCATTTTTAAGTCTAATAAAATAAAAATAATTTAAAAAAATAGGGGGTTTTACAATCAGAGCTTTGTTCTTTTGATTTGGATTTACACCCTTAGAGTGATCCATGGCCACTAACCCTAGCATCAACACCTTCCACAATGAGGGACACTCCACAAATAGGCCTCCCCTATTTGATGGAACCAACTATAACTACTGGAAGATTAGGATGAGCATTTATCTGAAGTCCATATATTTTGATTTATGGGATTGTGTGATAAATGGTCTCCCTACTCCCTCCAGAGTTATTGAGGATGTTGCATCTAACACCCTTAGGGACTTACTCACTGAAAATACCAAGAAGCTTGCTAGTCGAGATGCTAAGGCTATGAACGCTCTTTACTGTGCTCTCGATAGTAGTGAATTCAATAGAATCTCTACTTGCAAGACTTCCAATGAGATTTGGAAGATGCTTGAAGTCACACACGAGGGAACATCACAAGTAAAGGAATCCAAGATTATTAGACTCACGCAAGAATATGAGTCCTTTAAGATGAAACATGATGAGTCTATTACTTGCATGTTTACTCGTTTTGGTGATATTATTAATCCTCTTTCTTCTCTTGGTAAGGAATATCCTGCTCATGAAAAGTTCAAAAAAATTCTTAGAGGATTGACAAAAGGATGGAGTCCTAAAGCTACCGCAATCATTAAGGGGAACGACCTGACAGTCATGAGCCTTGAGACCCTCATGGGGAAGCTTATGACTCATGAAATCGATATGAAAGATCAAGAGGAATCTTCCATACAAGAGAAGGAGAAGGAGAAGGCCAAAGAGAAGGAGAAGTCTCTTGCTCTCAAAGTTACAAAGTCCTACTCCAAGGATAGCTCCGACGACAATGAGTCGGACGATGATGAAGAAATAGCTCTCACAGCTAAGCACTTCTGAAAGTTTCTCAAATTCAACAAAGCCAACCGCTTCAGATGGGACAATAAGGAAGATCCGGCGTGCTATCAATGCAGAAGAACCGGACACATCAAGAGGGACTGTCCCATGATAAGAAAAGACTTAAGCAAGTACGAGAAGCCTAGCAAAGGAAGCTCGTCCTCCAGGAAATTCGCCAACACATGCATTTGGTGTGAGAGTGACGCAAGCGACTCCGACAACGACAAAGAGTGCAAACACAATGCAAACATTTGTCTCATGGCAACCGATGAGGTACTTGATGATCTCTCCTTAAATACTCTTACTTATGATGACTTGGAGAAAGCTATCTTTGAACTACATGAAGAGAACAAAGGTGTTCGGAATAAATATAAGAAATCTCTAAAAGAGGTTGATGCTCTTAAACTTGAAGTAGAGAGACTCTCTAGCATCATTATTGATGTAAAAGGGAAATCTCCCGCTTCTGACACGGATGAGATAGAGTCTTTGCGACTCAAGTTTCAAGAATCCCTTATCACCATCAAGAAAAAGGATGATGAGATTCAATCCCTAAGAAGGGCTTATGAATTTACTATGCATAAATTTTAAGATGCTAATCGAAGAGAATATGATACTTCTATTAAGTATAATGATCTTCTTGTACAGAGTAAGAAACTAGGCAATAAAAACACTACTCACACACATACTCCAAGACACCCCCACACTCAGCACAATGCTAGTCATACTTCTTACATGAACACTACACACAAGTCCTATTCTAACACAAGGAAAGGACCATTTGTTAAGAAAAACACTTCGCATTATGCTTTTTATTATCATCATCATAATACTAATGATAGAATTCTTCGTACTAGAGATTCACATATGCATGATACTCACACGTCTTCTTCTAAATCCTCTATGATTTGCAACTACTGTGGCTTGCTTGGACATACGACCAATTATTGTCATACAAGGAAACTAGTTGATAAGAAAGTTTATAAATGGGTTCCTAAAACTAACACTCAAGGACCCATACGATCATGGGTACCAAAATGTTCATCTTCAACTTATGTTGTAGGTGAAGAGTCCTTCTCATGCTAGAAGCAAGTGAATTCTCGATAGCGGTTGTTTACGACACATGACCGGGGATGCTTCATTATTTACAACGCTATCGATAAAGAAGGAAGGACACGTCTCATTTGGTAACAATCTTAAAGGTCACATTATAGGAAATGGTAATATCGGTTCCCCTCCTTATCCTTGTATTAAGAATGTGTGTCTTGTTACTAATCTTAAACACAATCTTCTTAGTATTAGTCATCTTACCGATAATGGTTATGATATCAAGTTTGTTAAGCTTAAATGTTTCATTACCGATAGTTCAAGTGGATCTATTGTTTATGAAGGCATTAGAGAAAACAATATCTATGTTTTATATCTTGTCGAAGACACTAACAATGACAGGGGCTTAGTTGCTAAGAACGATGAAAGTTAGCTTTGGCACATGAGGCTCGGACACGCCAACATGGATACCATTTCTCGTCTTGCCACCATGAAGCTTGTAAGAGGACTTTCAAGTATCCCCTTCAAAAAGGATATGGTGTGTGAAGAATGCGAAAAAAGTAAATTGACCAAGTCATCCTTCAAATCCATCAACTCTGTGAGTACCACTAGACCTCTTCAACTTATTCATATGGATCTTTTTGGTCCTAGTAGAGTTGCTAGTCTTGGAGGCAAGCTTTATGCTTTTATTTTGGTTGATGATTTTTCGAGATTTACTTGGGTTATTTTTCTTGCTTGCAAAAGTGATACTTTTCGTGAATTTGTTGCTTTTTGTAAACGTGTTCAAAATGAGAAAGGTTTTTCTATTAACAAGATTAAAAGTGATCATGGAGGAAAATTTGACAATGTCGATTTCGAAAGATTTTGTGAAAAGAATGGTTTTGGACATGATTTTGCTTGTCCACGAACTCCTCAACAAAATGGTGTTGTGGAGAGAAAGATTAGAACCCTTGGCGATATGGCCCGGGTTATGTTAAACCAATATAAGCTTTCCTAATATTTTTGGGCGGAAGCCGTTAACACGGTATGTCATGTTATAAATAGGGTCTTGATTAGACCTATTTCTAAAAAGACTCCTTATGAGCTTTGGTTTGACAAAATTCCCTCTATTGAATATTTTAAAGTTTTTAGATGTAACTGTTTTATTTTGAATACCAAGGATAACCTAGGCAAGTTTGAAGAAAAAGTCTATGAAGGAATATTCCTTGGATACTCTACTCATAGTAAAGGTTTTCGTGTTTTTAATAAAAGAAGTCTTGTTGTCGAAGAGTCAATCAATGTCTCTTTTAATGAACTTAACTCTTCTACATTCTCCTCTTCCAATGATATTGATGACATCTTATTTGGGTTGGAGAACTCCTCTATTGGAGATCGTCCTTCTTTATCTAACAATGAAGTTGTGACTCCTCCAACAAAAGAGTCCCCACCACTCGAGCCTCCTCAAAAGGATCTCCCAAAAGAATGGAGGTTTGTCACCAATCATCCTAAGGAGCTTATCATTGGGGATCCTTCTTCCAGTGTAAGCAATAGATCCTTCACTCGTGATCTTTGTACAAACGTGGCTTTTATCTCTCAAATAGAGCCTAAAAATATTAATGATGCTTTTCATGATGAATTTTGGATGATAGCGATGCAAGAAGAGCTAAATCAATTTGAGCAAAACAAGGTTTGGGAACTTGTCCCTAAACCTAGCAATCACCCCATTATTGGAACTAAATGGGTGTTTCAAAATAAACTTAATGAAGATGGGTTAGTGACTCGTAACAAAGCTCGATTGGTTGCTCAAGGCTATAACCAAGAGGAAGGCATTGACTACGACGAAACCTATGCTCCGATTGCTCGTCTTGAATCCATTCGTATGCTATGTGCTTTTGCTTGCTTTAATGATTTTAAACTCTTTCAAATGGATGTTAAGAGTGCTTTTCTAAATGGTATTATTAAAGAGGAAGTTTATGTTAAACAACCTCCTGGCTTTGAAGATTTTCAATTTCCTAATCACGTGTTCAAACTCCATAAAGCCCTTTATGGCCTCAAACAAGCTTCCCGTGCTTGGTATGAGCACCTTAGCTCCTTTCTTGTTTCACACAATTTTTCTAAGGACAAAGTCGACACGACACTTTTTATCAAATCCCATAATGGCACTCTTTTATTGGTTCAAATTTATGTCGATGACATTATTTTTGGTTCTACTAACAATACACTTTGTGTAGAATTTGCTAAAGTAATGCAGAAAGAATTTGAAATGAGCATGATGGGTGAACTATCATTCTTTTTGGGCTTACAAATCAAACAAGAACCCAAAGGGTCCTTCATCAATCAAGCAAAATATACAAAGGATCTCCTCAAGCGTTTCAAACTTGACTCATCCAAATCAATGAGGACTCCTATGGCAACAACGACAAAGCTTGACAATGATAAAGATGACATATCGGTCGACATTCATAAGTATCGAGGTATGATCGGTAGTTTACTTTATCTAACTGCTAGTCGTCCTGATATCATGTTTAGTGTATGTTTTTGTGCACGATATCAAGCAAATCCAAAGGAATCATACTTATGTGCCGTCAAGCATATTTTTCGATATCTCAAAGGCACCGTTAACATGGGTCTTTGGTATCCGAAATCTTCATCCTTTGAGCTTCTCGACTTCTCGGATATAGATTTTGCCGGATGCAAGATTGACCGAAAAAGCACTAGCGGCACATGTCAATTCCTTAGAAAATCCTTAGTATCGTGGTTTAGTAAGAAACAAAATTCTGTTGTCTTTCAACCACTGAGGCCGAGTATATTGCGGCCGGTTGCTGTTGTGCACAAATTCTTTGGAAGTCACAAACACTTATAGATTATGGCATTTCTCATACTTGCACCCCTATTAAATATGATAACACTAGCTCGATCAATCTTACGAAAAATCCGATTTGTCACTCACGCACGAAGCACATTGAAATTAGACACCATTTTCTTCGTGACCATCAACAAAAGGGGGATATCCGCCTTGAATTTATTGACACTACTTATCAGTTAGCCGATATTTTCACCAAACCACTCCCGGAGGATCGCTTCATTTTTCTTTGCCAAGAATTGGGAATCCTAAATTTTGGAGCATAAGTTCAACTCAAACGGCACACCGCCGGTATACTACGGTATACCGACGGCATGCCAATTTTGGTTCAGAATTATGTTCTGTGCCAAAAATCGGCATACCGTCGGCATACGTCGGTATACCGCCGGTATACCGGTTTGCGGCGGACTGCTGTGTCAGATCGAGCTCGGGCCCCACCTCTCTTCCATTCTCTCTTTATTCCTTTCTTCCCCTCATTAATATCCATCACATCCATCATCTCCCTATTTAATGCCCAACTCCTCCTCTCCTCTTCCCAATACCCTAACTTTCCATCCATATTAATACCCATCTCTTCCTATTCCCCATTAACTCCTCCATTTTTATCATTTCCAACCCACCACCCTTTCCACTTCCTCTTTATAACCGTTCCCACCCTTCCCCTTCCCAACATCTCTTTTAAAAACCCTATTCTCTTCATCATCCTCCTCCACTTTTCATATCTTCTCAAAACCCTACTTTCTCCTCCAACCTTCTTCATCTCCTCCATGGCCAATACCAAGCGTCCCCGTTCCTCCTCCACCGCTTCGAATCCCTTCACCCCGGTGGCTCTCTCCCATGGATATGTCCAGCGGGTCTTCACTTCCTCTTTGGCTGCAGAATCTTGGTTCCAGCACTTCGTGCACCATAACATCTTCAAAGGCCGCGCCATTAACTGGAACCTCTTCCCCGGCCATATTTCTCTCTTCGAGGAGGCCGGTCTCTCTTCCCTCCTTCGGCGTCAGGTGCCTGTCTTCCCCACCGCCGTGTGTTTGTTCTACTGCAACATGGTTCCTGACATCGAGAATGGCGCCATTGAGACGATGGTCAACGACCGCCATTTCTTCCTGACGGCTTGTGACATCGTTAGCATTCTCGGTATCCCGGACAGAGGAGAGGCTCTGCCGGGCTTGGTTGCTCTTTATCCTTCGACGGAGTGTTCCTTTGACGACTTCTATGCTATCATATGCAAGGGCCCAAACCCTCCTGCTATTCTGGCCCTTTCCGCCCAGCTGGAGCTGTTCTATTACGAGCTCCATAGGATCGTGTGTCACACCCTCTATCCCAAGGGCGGCAACTAAGATGCCATCACCGCTGACGTCCTGGTTTGCATGTATTTCCTCTATTCGAAGAAGTCTTGGTCCTTCCCCAAGACTCTTCTCAATGCCTTCTTCGACGTCCTGCCCGCGGGAAGCAGAATCTCTACTACGGATCCTTCATCACTCTCATCTTGGAAGCAAAGCAAGTCGACCTCTCCCTTTGCTACTCGGACGGCGTCCCATCCTTCCTCGATGTCTCTCGTTCCCTCGGTGGTGGTGCCTCCACATCTCGTGCCTCCTCCTCCCAAGAGCCGCCAGCTTCTGCTCCTGCTGCACCCATCTCTACTCCTCCTGCCTTTGGCCGCTATATGCTGCTGACACAGCAGCATTTCAACATACATATGGCTCAGACAGAGGAGCAGATGCAGGCCCACACCTGTGGCCTTGGGACTCTGATCCAATCCTGCTTCCATGACCAGGCATATTTTATTCAGTGCACCCTTAGGATCGAGATGCATTTCTGGATCTGAATCTTCAAGATCCAATGTACCACGCCTCCCGCTTTTCCGATCCCAGTGCCTACGGCTTTTGTACCCGGACGGCATTGATCCTTTTGGTACTTTCCACCGGGCTCAGGATGGAGGGGATGATCCGGCCGATGAGTAGGGATGGCTTCCTTGTGTTGGTGATGTCGAATAAGTGATTGTCTTTTTCTTTTTTTGTGGTTCTATGTCTTTTGATATCCTTCGGGTACCAATGTTTGGGTGTTTTAGCTGTGTGCAGTCCTGCGGGGACTTGATATCTGGTTCTTTTATTGTCTTGTTAACTCTCGTAGAGGAGAGTTTTTTATCAGTTATTATGTAGTATTTTCTGACTTGTCACGCATGTATCCAAACTCCAACTTTTTATCTATCAATGCATGCTTTTATCTATGACACTGTGTTCCATATTCCATGCTATATATATATATATATATATATATATATATATATATATATATATATATATATATATATATTTCCTATCTTTGACTAAGTGACAAAGGGGAAGAAAACGTATTGAGGGGGAGTTGTCTACCTACGGGGGAGTCACTCCTTGAAGATACTATCTCTCTATTTTGTCAATTATCAAAATGGGAGAGATTGTTGGCACATTTTATTTTGATAATATTAACAGCATCTTCGTAGTTCAGTTTTCTCTGTTTATCAGATTGACATCATTTCAGAAGCTCTACTACATTAAGTCTGTCCATTCAAGATCACCAACCATTGCCTTGAAGACTGAAGCAAAGACCGGTATTCCTTGAAAAGACGGCTCTCTACACTTCAAGATTTCGAGTCTGTGCAAGGTCTAGGTCTGTCTGTAAACACTTAAGGTTGGATGACAAAACTAAAAGCTTTCAAATTCCTCAGTCAAAAATTACTATCTTATAGAACGACATACCGGCGGTATACCGTTTTATTGACCTCAAAACTTTCTGTGAGAAATGTCGACATACCGACGGTATGCTCCAGCATATCGGCGGTATACCATTTTGTGAACCACAAAACGTTCTGTAACAAACATCGGCATACCGACGGTATACCGTTTTGTTTGCCTCAAAAACGTTCTGTGATAATTATCGGCATACCGACGGTATACTCTGGCATACCGGCGGTATACCGTTTTGTGAGCCATAAAACATTCTGTGACAAACATCGGCATACCGACGGTATGCTCTGACATACCGACGGTATACCATTTTGTTTATCACAAAATATTCTGTGACAAATATCGGTATATCGACGGCATACCGTGGCATACCGACGGTATACCGGGTTACGAAATTTGATTTTTGAATGGCAAACACTAGCATTAATGGCGAGCATTAAATGCTTCCAACGGATATAATTATGGCCGTTACTGTTCGACCGGCATACCGACGGCATGCCGGCCCATACCGACGGCATACCGGTGAGCCTGTATCCAGGAGCATTGAATGCTACATACTCTTGGTTTCTTTATAAATACAAGCCTTCTTTCTTCTTGAAGGCTTATCAACTCTTGTCATAAATTTTCCAGACAACCAAGAGCTCCACCATTAATACTCTACCAAGCTTTTAATTGTCATCCACTCCCAAAGTGCTAGAGTATTTAAGAGTTGTAAATTTCGATCTTCAAGTGTTAGAAGATCAACAAGTTCTCTTCTCATTTCTTTGAAGTTGGCGAGCCTTCGTAAGAAAACTCGTGTGTTGAAGTTGGCGAGTTCTTCGGATCCAAACTCGTGTTGAAGTTGGCGAGTTCTTCGGATCCAAACTCGTGTGTACTATTTTATTAAATAGTGGATTTAAGCCGGAGAGAGTTCCGGGACTGGATTGCCTCTAGCGAGGTTACCAGGATACATCTTGTGTCTGATCTTCTTACTCTCTCTTTTTATTTGACGTATATTGCTCATTGTGATTAAGTTATTTTTTATTTCCCTATTCACCCCTAGGGTTCTACAGAGTGTACTGGGCTTCTTCATTATGACTCGAAGAGGGTTCACTATGGAGATGACATGAATGGTCTGGCCCGTGATATAATATCGTATTTTTTGGACAGTGAATATCAGGGCTAAACATTCTTTTTTTACTGGGCTGTATCGATGTTCAGCAACGATCTGGCTTGCTCATGGCATTCTTTGTTATTATAGGCTAATAGAGCACCCAGAGAATGATCTATTGCTCGAACATACATCAAGAAGGGTATTTCTATGACTGGAGGCACTAGGACTGAAGGGTTCATCAAGTACCGCTTTATGTCTTCAAATGCTTGCTGGCATTCTTCAGTCTATACGAAAGACACACCTTTCTTCATTAGTTGAGTGAACGGTCTGTAGCGTCCAGAGAGATTCGAAATGAATCTCCTGATGTACGCAAGTCATCCCAGGAATCCTCGTAGCTCTTTTAGGTTGCATGGAGGACGCATCTATTGAATGACTTTGACTTTCTCAGGATCAACGTGTATACCCTTAGAGGTAATAACGAATCTGAAGAATTTGCCACTAGAGACTCCCATGAATAACTTAGTAGGATTCATCTTGAGTTGATGTTAGCGCATTAGATCGAAGATAATTCTTAAGTCTTGGATGTGATATTCCTTTAGACGAATTTTGACAACATTCGACTATCTCTGTAAATGTTCGCAGAAAATGGTGCTCATGGCCCGCTGGTAGGTTGCACCAGCATTTTTGAGACCAAATGGCATGACTGTGTAGTAGTAGGTTCCCAGAGGAGTACGGAAAGATGTATGTTTTACATCTTCGGGGTTCATCCTGATTTGGTTATATTCGAAAAATCCGTCCATTAAAGACATCCTCTCGAACCCGCAAGTGTTATCGATTATGACATCAGTGATCAGAAGAGTGAACTAATCCTTAGGACAAGTTTTATTAAGGTCTCTAAAGTCGATGCAGACTCGGATCTTCCCTGTTTTCTTCACAACTGGCACACATTAGCCACACAGTCTGGATGTTGTTCTTCTCTGACAAAGCCGCAAGCGATGAGCTTCTTAACTTCAGCTTCTATGGCATCCATTATATCAGGTCATAATCGATGCTGTTGTTGTTTGACTGGCCTAACATTTGGCAAAATTTTAAGCTTGTAGGTAGTGATCTGAGGATCTAATATGTTAATGTATTCCCGAATGAGCTGAATCAGTTTTGTTTATCTGCTTCAGAAAGACTTTTGCTGATTAAGATTGGCCTTGGAGAAGTTTCTTCTCCGACGTCGATCTGGACTAATTGATCTTTAGTAGGTAGTTCACGTTGCTCAAAGCAAAGTTTCCATTGGGTATCTATCCTTTGTGCCCAATGATCAGATTCAGGGGCTACAACAATGTCGTCTTCATCTTCTGAGAACTCAGTGGTCACCATATTGGAAGATAGAGTCACTCGATGGACGTGCCCTATGCTGGTGCCCGAATCCCATGAGACAGAGTCAGAAGAGCTAGATCGCTCTTCTTTCTCAGACTCAGCGGCATCTGGGGTCATGATCGACGTAGTATTGCCTAACCCATGCTATGTTTTGTTATAATATTGTAGTGACTTTCCTTTTGGAGCTGGTATACGAATATAAATTCATCTTTCCCTACCACCGTTGAGACCGTATTTGAAGTTGTAGCCCATCTTTTGGATGATGTTCTTCGATTGTTGATTGTGATGACATAGTTGTAGCATCCATTATCGTCATTCTCAGCATCGCTATCGGATGTAGCCATTTGATTCAATCATTTGCTGAAGAGAATAAGATGTTCATCCTTCTTGCGGGAGGGAACCAGAAAGAATGAATCTTGTACTGATTCAAGTGATACTTTATCTTGAAGAGGTTGAATTGCTCCTAATGTAAGGGGTTCGAAGTTATCTAGGATTTCTAGATAACATCGAGTGTAATAATTGACATCGATATACTGCAAAGGAGATGCTACTTTATTGATATTTATATCATCATTTACAATAGTACTTTTGACCTTAGCCGATGGCTTACTAAGATTGATAACAAGAGGAGTAGAAGGAGAAGGCTTGTTACGACGAAGGTCAATAACAAGAAGCACAGAAGAGGTGACCTCCTATGCTCCATCTTTTCAGAAGCATGATGCTTGATAGAAGCATAGAGATTGATGGTCAACGTCTGAGAAGACGAAGGATGAGAAATGCGTTCTTTGACCGAAATTACCAGGACGTCATTCGAAATTTCTTTCCGGTCTTCTTCGGTGTCCATGGCCAGTATGACTTTTATGAACTCCTCTTTGTACATTCTGGAGTCAATAAAATATACCTTGACACCTCGGAAGGGATGAAGATCAACCATTTCTTTTCGGACTTCTCCGTTATCATCGACATACTTGAAGCATTGATGGAGAGTGGATGGTACGATGCTATCCTCATGCAACCACGGTCTTTCCAACAAGATATTGTAGGAGACATGATTGTCAATCACATAGAAGGTGACCTTCGTGCGAAGATTGCCAATTTGGACTTTTGGGTGAATCTTTCCCAATGGTTCGCTACTCTCGGAATTGAACCCCAAAATAGTCATAATTGTTGTAGAGAGGTTATGAACCCAGATCTTCAGTGCATCCAATAGAGTCTTTGGCATAATGCTGAGTGCAGATCCTAGGTCGAGTAGAATGTGATCGACCTTCATGGTATCGATATACCCCGTATAGTAGAGAGGTCGGTCATGTCGATTATACTCCAGGAGCATGTCATCTTGAGTAAAGGTGATATTGGAGATCAGCTCCATCACGCTATAACTGTCACGACCCGTACCCTATTTAGGGGTACGAGCACGTGGGTACGTCCAGTCTACGCCACAGAGTCGGCGGTAGAACGCTGTATAGGTCAACTAGAACATATAACATCTAGACATAAGGTAATATAACCTGTCATCTTCGTACGAAAGAATATAATCGTAACTCAATCACATGAAATCTAAGGAAGACAAGAACGAATATGATAGAGAATAGATGGAAATAGATAGACTGAAATAGATGCAAAGTCGCAATCACAAGTTCAGAATTTAAGACATAACACAAATCCCAAATAAATACTACAAGTCTAAAGTATCAAGCTGGAATGCAATCCAGTCAAACCTAACTAATCTAGGTCACTACAGGCTGTGCGTCCTTTATGGGTACTGACTCCATAGGAAGATCCTGGTCGAAGTTTCCATCTATGCCAAACCCGTAGAAGGTCAAGCAATCTGCGTCTAAGTCCTCTATAAAATAATAGGGATTATTCTGTCAGGATATGAGCAAGTACAAATACCAACAACAGTTCCATATGAATTGGCAAATACTATAAGAGACAATTATATTAGAATACAAGATAAAATATCAAGACTGAAAGTAAAACAGTACAAGTGAACTGAATATCATGTTAGGGTGTGAAATACTGGAATATAAAGCAGTACAAGAATATCTGATATACAATGTAAATATAAACAGTGCTTTGAGATATTAGAGCGTTATATGATCGACTTGGGTCTAGATCAGGCTGTTCCATTTGACCGGCTGTCCACAAGTAGTATATAGGATCATGCTGGCCAAAATAGAAAGCTATGCACAAGTAGTATTAGGTCAGGCTACACCCTACGTGTGGTGAGAGTGGAGCTATGCACAAGTAGTAACATGAGGTGGTATTGATCACATAACCTCTAATAACTCCCCATCACCGAGTAATATAATGGATCCAACCATGACACATCATGACACGAGACTCAAAGAGCAGGGGGCCAGCCCACTCCTAAATCGATGTCTATATAAGTACATAAAATAAGATTAAACAATGTAGCCATATACCAAGTAATCCATAAATAACATCTCATGACAGGATCCAATGTATACTAATCCATGTATCCTCATGTCGAGAATCAAGTAAAACACTACAACTGAATCGAATATAGTAGATATCAAAGCAATAAAACCTATCAGAGAATGTACTCACCTGCTGTCCTGAGCTATTAATATGAATCGAGGCTTAGAGTGGAGTCACAGACCTATAGATGAGATATACATATGTTAAATATGGTTTAACAGTGTTAGGCTTGATTTTCTAGTGCGTGATATGCAATCTAGGTCAAACTAAGACAAGGGTTGACCTACACTTGACTTTTGGTCAACTGGTCAACAATGGTCAACTCCTAGTCCAATCTAGGTCAGATGATGACTCAACATTGACTTTTAGTCAAAATAGTCAATATTGGTCAACCAAGGTCAAATCTAGGACAAGCTATCCTATATCAACCATTACCTACCAAGACACCTCCATCTAGTATACATTTACCCAACATTACCCTCTTTACCTTATACATGTATATTACTTATATATAACATCTATTCTAGACTCTAGAGAGGTAACACTCTAAACCTTAGGCTAATCTACCTTGGTATATACCAATCTAGGTATCTAATACTAACATTACCCTATATACCTTATAGCCCATTATTACCATATATAAATATTTACCCCTTATCTATCCTAGGTAACACTATCCTAGATTTTAGGAAAACCATTACCTTAACTATCCAAGAATTATTCTATACTAGGCATTCACCTACCTTAGATATCTAGGTAATAGTCTATTATCTACTAGTAGGATACTATATATATAGATATATCCTACAGGTATCCTACTTATACTTCTAGATACTAACTTAACTTCTAAACACTCAAAATATGACATCTAACTAAACCTACCAAGATACTAGTATCTAAACTAACTAATACCTATCTAAGGAATGATACTCTGATACAACCTTTCCCAAATCTGATACTAACTATACCCTCAACCCAAATCTGGATACTTGTGTCCAATACTCTAATACACAAACCTATGGCCTAAGGACCATCCCTAAACTCAATGAAAGGGCCATTAGTGCTGTTGCTACTACAGCTGCATTGCAACATGCTGCTGCTGTATTGTGTTGCTATTGTTGTTGCTGCTGTATTGTGCTGCTGCTGCTGCTGTATTCTGCTGCACATGCTGCTGCAACAAATTTTCACTTTGCTGCTGTTGCTAATGCTTCTAATTCCCCCTCTCTTACTGCACACACACACGCACAAAACAATATAATTCCAAGTATCCTATCAAACCAAATCCACGTCCCAATTCTCTTCACTGTAGCAGTGAACACAATTCCCTCTCTCACTCATAACATGTAACACATACATGACCCCCCTATCAACTCAATACACTCCAAAACATTTCATCACAGTGAACTCAAAGTTCTCCTCACACACACACACAACATATATACCTATATCATTCTAAAAACAGTCTACCATATATATATATATATATATATATATATATATATATATATATATATATATATATATATATATATATATTTTTAATATATATATATATATATATATATATATATATATATATAATTTATTTTTATATCTATATTATATATATATATATATATATATATATATATATATATATATAATATATATATGTATATATATAATATAGATATAAAAAATAAATTATATATATATATATATATATATATATATATATATATATATATATATATATATATATATATATATATATATATAATATATATATATATATATATATATATATTTTATATATATATACATATATATATATATAAAATATATATATATATATATATATATATATATATATATATATATATATATATATATATATATATATATATATATATATATATATAAGAAATCATATGGAAATAAATTAGAGAGCCTAACTAATGCGTAACCTTTATCCTAATACATACTCAAAACTGATATTAAAGCTCAAATTAGCCTATAAGGCAATTCTACAAATACTTGGTGTGTCACCCTCGAATTTCTTCCAAGGGTGGCACAAAACCTATCCAAACTTTCAAATGAGGATTCAATAGATCCTCTAAACCATTCCTAAGGGTTGTCCCTACATGTGGGTGGGTTCCTATGGGTTCAAAATTAAAATATGGATTTAAATAATGAGTTTAGAGAGAGTTATATCTATTGGGAGTTGTTTCACAATGATCAATCCAATGGACACGAACCTGACACAAATTTTTTTTGCAAATGAACTCTCCTCCTTGCTCCTAGATCCATACTCCTTATAGACACCTTCTTCTTTCTAGTTTCCCGTCCCGCTCTATCAATCGGAAGAATTGAAACGCCAACGACGTTTGGACTTAGACATGCAACGGCTTCTCGAAGATTCGCTCGGTCGAGGCAACTACTCGCTCAGGTGGGTGGCTTCGGTGAACTTACCTCAGCTTGGCCTTTGCACTAATAAAACGAAAGTTTTTACTGCACCATAGGCTTGATAATAAAAGAGACGAATCTATATAGATAAGGGAATATTCCCGAGTTAGGTCGATTGAGTTTGAACACGAAAAAGGTCCCACGGTCGGCTTAGAAACGATGCACGAGGGCTTTCAAAATTGTCACTCGATCGTTTGTCCCATGGCTTGGGAGAAGAAAAAGTTGGTCTTTGCCATAAAGCTAAGAGTTAGCCTAAGTCATAGGCGTCGCCCGCACAACGCTTGATAATGCATGAACGGTCCCATCGTCCAAGGCTTGGCATAGCCCTTACTCGCCCCACGGGTTAAGTTGCACTGCACTGCTTGTGGCATAAGTCTAGGCACCCAAAGAACTTGGTTGTTCAAAGTTGAATGCATGCACGGCTCATTCCTCCGATGCAAGGCTTGATGCAGTCTTTGCTCGTCAAGTTGTTGTACGATTAAGTTAGGCAAAGTTATGTTAGACTATCAAAGTAGTAACAAACACGGTCCCACGAGTTCTATAGCTGGGTATAGCCACGGAGTCCTACGGTCTCAAAGCTAGTCATATGGAGTATGAGTTGGGCGGTAGTGTCGCATAGAACATAAGTTGGCTTAAGGCACGATGTCATGGACTTAGTATTTTATTGTACAAGCCACAGTTGATTCAAATAGAGTTTAGAAAAAGAGCTGTTAAATAGGCATTCCTGAGTTGAGTAAAATGATAAGACAACAAGGAAGAATGCTCGCGACCATGGGTCGTCGAGGCGGTCTCAAATGTTAGAAGTCTTGAACTTGGTCCTGAAAGGATGGTAACATTAAAGAAGAATGACTGAGTGAGACGTCAGTTCGAGTAGAGTCTTGCATGGTCATGGGCAATTTGTCGACAAGGGCGATAGTTCCTCGAGCGACAACCCGGGGCCATGGGATCGACTCGGCCTAGAAGAAAATAGGGTATAGTCGTGCAAGGATAATAGCACAGGTTAAGCGGGGACTTGTAATGCGGCTAGCTACTTACATTGAAAGGACCCCGATTAACAAAACTATACGTCTAGGATAGCTTGTGTTGCTATTGACCTTTCATATAGATGGGTCGGCATGGGTAGAAATCTGCAGGTGTGCCTTTGGATTGAGTCAAGTTGAATAGGTGCACTATCAGAAGACAATGTTTGGGGCCTAATATTTGGCTACAACGTAGACACCGTGCTTCGGCACGAGATGTTGCATCGAGTCTTAAGTTGTTGGCATAGAGTTGCACAAGTTGGATTTGAGTCATTGCGAGTTTAAGTCAGGAATCGCCGCAAGGCAAAGTTGGTTAGGTGACACTAAGTTCACAAGTCTTGATTTGGTCAGTTGGTGATTAAGCAGCAAGGGCCGCAAGGCGACAATATGGTTAAGTCATACTGAGTTGCGAGGTACGGCCTCAATATGGACACACAAATAGGTCTCATGATACGACCACATTGATGGCACAATGGACTTATAGCACGATCACATGTAAATTGGGTACTATCGTGTAGTTGCGTCTCTGAGTATGGGCCGAAAGGCAAACACGACTTGATAAGTTGACATTGTTAAGACACGTGATGGTCTAGAGACACAAAATAGGTCGAGAGTCTGTCCTAAAACTGATCCTAAGACAAGAGTAGAAAGACAATCGTAAAGGGATTATGTTGTACAATATAAATGATCGTGTTGGTTTTGTATGGGTGGACGAGGAGCTCACACCACCAGTACAGTTGAGTACTGTCACCTGCATAGTTTTCATGTGCAGGAACAGGTAGAAGATCGTTGGTGCGGAGCTCGCTTAGATACGTCGAGGCATGGAGTTCCTTAGCATTTCGAGATGCACGGCCGCATGGAGTCTGGACTGATACGGGACATAATGTATGGACATCGCCTATATAAAGCTTCCGCTGGCCTAGTCAAATTGTATTAAAAGATGAGAGAGAGAAGAGTGACTTGTAATGTGAGAAGAGTGAGCTTGAGTGGTTGTAATCTTGGCCTTGCGTCACATTGTAATCTTTGTTTCAATATCAATAAAAGAGTATTTTACATGACTTGTGTTTTACTTCAAATTTTTGCTGCTGTATTAATATTTTTGCTTGGGACTTCTGTGCGATGACCCCATCATTTAGCCCGAAATCGGTCGTTATGGAACCCGTCTTGCTTGAGAGCAGTCTAGGCTCACACGGTATCACGCCTTAGCGAGGACGATCGTTTCTATAGGAGTGGGGCGTGACATAATGGTATCAGATCATGACTTTACGTCCTTAGACTTTCGATTGAATTCTTTAACTCTGTGTTGCTTCCACAAATTGATATCTTTGGTGCGCTCTCTCAAATGTCCTACGGGATGTCCATACAATAAGTCTATATATTTTGCAAAATCGTATGAAAGAAAATTTGGTTGAACAAAAGTTAACTTCAATAAGCACGGTTGGCTAAGTTGGGCTAGGCATATACACCAAAATTGGGTCGGACAAGAATGAGTTAGAATCGATTCAAAGAGTGTTGGGTAGTTTCGATAGCTGTGCTATCGAACGATGATGTTATCGTCGATATGATATAGAAGAGCGTGCTTGAAATTTGAGGAATGGTTCGAACGGAGATTTGAAGTAGTCGATACGGATTGAATGATAGTTTGGAGGATTTATCGAATGTCATCATCCCTGAGTGGTGTATGAGATAGACTCAGGGATGTTGGTCGATTGAGGATGTGGGGTGCCAATAAGTCTGTCAGCAAGCGTCGCATGCATGTAAAGCCTTAGATTGAGCATCATTGAGTAATTTATGATCTTGTAGATTTGGATGAGTCAATTCGAACAAAACTAGAGATGGTGTGCACGAGATTGGGATTGTGCAAGTATGAAATACAGAAATGGTGGAGTAGATAGATTGAATCGAAAAAAGTTAAGGTAACAAACAGATGACTCGATCGAGGAAATCGATATGTGAATCATATACAAAAACTTAGCACGATTGGATGATAACATGCATGGAAATGATTCGAATATTTGAGTTAGCATAGATCGATACGACTTAAGGAAAGTATGTGGCTCGATGACTTAAGGTAGACGGATGAGCATACGTGATCTTAGATTTTGAACGAATTGAACATATAGCTAGTTCGAGGGTTAACGATTGAATTGAACTTGAATATCGAAGAAATATGGTGTATCCGACTTGGATGATAGCATCAGTTGCACGACTAAAAATTCGTTGCAAAAGAAGATCGTCAGATTATGTATATCATCGATGGTATTGAGACGTATCAAAGATCGATATGCGATAACTCGGAGGCACTCTAATTCGAGGAATGACGATCGTGCAAAAGTGTTATTGTTTTGATGGATGTTATACTTAGGATCTTGATTGAAATGAATGTTCACTACTAAAATCTGCTCAATTGGCGACGTAAATTTAGCGACGTTCGAATAACGTCGCTAAATTGTACACATTAGCGACGTTTAATTGAAACGTCGCTAATAGTCGCTACTAGCGACGAAAATAGCGACGTGACAATGACGTATATTAGTTACATGAGCTAGTCGTCATAAAATGTCGCTATGACGTCGCTAATATCGACTAATTTAGCGACATTTAGATGAACGTCGCTAAATTCTAATTAAATTCCCCCCCAATGATTCATTTCTCCCTATTTTACTCTCGCACTCTCTCTCATCCCCCCCTCAAGCGCTCTCACTCTCTCCGGTGCTCTCACACTCTCCGGCGAGTCTCACTCTCTCCGACGACTCTTCTTCCTCTCTAGTATGTGACTCTTCCCCTCCCTCTCTCTTTCTCTCTATTTTGGTTGTTGGTGGTTGGGGGGTACGGGTGGCTCGGGGGGAGGGGCAGGGGAGATGCGGGTGGTTGGAGGGTGAGTGGGGGGTGGCTGGAGGGGTGGGGCAGGGGGGTGAGGGAGGCTGGGGGAGGGGAGCTAGGTTTAGGGTTCGGGTTAGGGGTGGGTATGTGGGGGGAGGGGCAGGGGGGGTGAGGGCGGCTGGGGGAGAGGAGCAGGGGGGTGGGGGCGGCTGGAGGAGGGGAGTAGTGGGGGTGGGGGCGGCTGGAGGAGGGGAGCAGGGGGGGTTGGGGCGACTGGGGGAGGGGAGCAGGAGGAGTGGGAGCGGCTGGGGAGGGGAGCAGTAGGGGTGTAGGCGACTGGGGAGGGGAGCAGTGGGGGTGGGGGCGGCTGGAGAGGGGATTAGGAGGGGTGGGGGTAGCTGGGGGAGGGGAGCATGGGGGGTGGGGGCGGCTGGGGGAGGGGAGCAGGGGGGAGGGGAGGGTTAGGTTTCGAGTTAGGGGTGGGGGTGAGGAGGGGGGCTGTGGGAAGGGGAGGGTTAGGGTTATGGTTATGGTTAGGGGTAGTTGGTGGGGGAGGAGAGGGGCTGGGGAGGGGAGGGGGGCTGGTATGGGAAGAGGGGCTGGTGGGGGAGGGGTTAGGGATAGGGTTCGGGTTCGGGTTAGGGGTGGTGTAGGGGTGGGGGGCTTGGTCAGGGGCACCGATAGTACCGAAAAATATGATAATTTAGTAATAATTATTTGTTTTTTGATACCAAAAATGTGATACTCCGATTCGAAAGCACCGATAGTGCCAATATTTGTAACAAGTAGTTTTGTTGGTTGGTTAATTGGTAACATGGTGATCAGGACATATAGTCCCTGCAGCCATTCGACTAGCGAGGCAGAAACTATGTAGCCGTAGATAAAGTTGACTGTCCTCCGACCCTTATCCCTCGGCAATGATGATACGACAACCTATCACTATATCTTTTAGTAGTAGATGATGTCTTAGTATAAAATTATGTGGGTTCATCTTGATTCTGTTATATCCTTCAGATACTAGATTCGATAAGAACATATACTACACCATATGTACAGAACATAGATGATTCACACTAATGTATGCTAGAATGAATTTTGGGTTGTGTTCTGAGCCATCCGTTCTCACGCTTAAAACATATATGAATTAGTATTATGAGTCAATCTTTGTTTTTCTATTTTCGACGAACCCAGGGATTGGATTCTGTATTTTGTATTTTAGATTCTGTATTTTGGCTCCAGCTCCATCTCCATTTACATTAATCTATGGTACGACATGGTGATCCGGACATAGTCCCTGCAGCCGTTCGACTGGCGAGGCAGAAACTATGTAGCCGTAGATGAAGTTGACTGTCCTTCGACCGTTATCTCTCGGCAATGATGATACGACAACCTATCACTATATCTTTTAGTAGTAGATGATGTCTTAGTATTACATTATATGGGTTCATCTTGATTCTGTTATATCCTTCAGATACTAGATTCGATAAGAACATATACTACACCATATTTACAGAACATAGATGATTCACACTAATATATGCTAGAATGAATTTTGGGTTGTGTTTTGAACCATCCGTTCTCACACTTGGCAAAAAATTAAATTTTTTGTATTTTATCTGCTTTCAAAAATGTACTCAAACGAGATGATGGTTCCTTTAGTTAGCTTGCTTATATTACAATTATATTATTTTTGAATATCGATATTACCAAATGGCACCCATGACCCGAGGAGCGGCACGTCATTTGAGGGAAACACTGAATGCTGTGGTGGCTCCTCCTACTGTTACGGAGGAAGTGGCACCGGTAGCTAGTGAGACTGGGAGTTCTATTCATCCAGCACCTGCAATGGACTATATCTCTCCTGCCGCCGTCGATCCCACTTATTCGAGGTGGTTGCGTGATCGTATCACTGAGCGTTTGTGTGAGCTGCGTGGTTCTCATTAGCTATTAGTACTTATTTGTATTGCACTATTTGTATTGGGTTGTGTTTGTATTAGATTATTTGTATTGGACTACATATATGAATTAGTACTGTGTTAATCTCTGGATTGTATCTCCAGCTGCATTTGCATTCTGGATTCTGTATTTTGTATTTTAGATTCTGTATTTTGGCTCCAGCTCCAGCTCCATTTGTATTTTTCTACGGTACGAAATGGTGATCAGAACATAGTCCCTGCAGCCGTTCGACTGGCGAGGCAGAAACTACGTAGCCATAGATAAAGTTGACTGTCCTTCGACCCTCATCCCTCGGCAATAATGATATGACAACCTATCACTATATCTTATATAGTAGTAGATGATGTCTTAGTATTATATTATGTGAGTTCATTTTGATTCTGTTACATTCTTCAGAAACTAGATACGATAAGAACATATACTACACCATATATACAGAACATAGACGATTCACACTAATGTATGCTAGAATAAATTTTGGTTTGTGTTCTGAGCCATTCGTCCCCACACTTGGCAATTAAGCATGTGAAATATATCGTTGAAGAACATAAAACTTGTGGTCGTTACTGCAGAAAGTGCAGACTGACATGAACTAACGCATGAAAAGGAGGAGATCAAAGCTGTAACAAGTAAAGTTATGTTTTGGATGTTCTACACTTGTAAGCTTTTTGTTCACAAAGCAAGATATAATGAATACAGAACAAGTATCGAGTTTATAACTCTTTGTAAGCTCTATACTTGAGTTACGAACTCGATACTTGTTCTGTATTCTTTAATTATAGCTTTCTTTGTGAACAAAGAGTTTACAAGAGTTCTTTTTCCAAAGCACAATATTACTTGTTCCAGCTTAGAGCTCCTTATTTTCGTGCATCAGTTCATGTCGGTCTTTACTTTCTGCAGTAACTTCCTCCAATTAACCTCCATCCCTTGGCAATGATGATACGACAACCTATCTTGATTCTGTTATTATAGTTGATGATGTCTTAGTATTACATTATGTGGGTTTATCTTGATTCTGTTATATGCTTCAGATACTAGATTCGATAAGAACATATACTACACCATATGTACAAAACATAGATGATTCACACTAATGTATGCTACAATGAATTTTGGGTTGTGTTCTGAGCCATCCGTTCTCACACTTAAAACATATATGAATTAATACTGTGTGTCAATCTTTGTTTTTGTATTTTCGGCGAACCTAGGGATTGGATTATATATTTTGTATTTTGGATTCTGTATTTTGGCTCCATCTCTAGCTCTATTTGCATTAATCTACGGTACGACATGGTGATCAGGACATAGTCCCTGCAGCTATTCGACTGGCGAGGAAGAAACTATGTAGCCATAGATGAAATTGACTGTCATCTGACCCTCATATCTCGGCAATGATGATACGACAAACTATCACTATATCTTTTAGCAGTAGATGATGTCTTAGTATTATAATATGTGGGTTCATCTTGATTCTGTTATATCCTTCAGGTACTATATTCGATAAGAGTGAGAGCGCCGGAGAGAGTGAGAGCGCCGAAGGGGGGATGAGAGAGAGTGAGAGAGGAAAATAGGGGGAAATAAATTGGTGGGGGGGAATATAATTAGAATTTAGCGACGTTCATACTAACGTCGCTAAATTAGTCGCTATTAGCGACGTCATAGCGACGTTTCGCGACGACTAGCTCATGTAACTAATATACGTCGTTGTCGGTTGTGTTCTGAGCCATCCGTTCTCACACTTAAAACAAATATGAATTAGTACTGTGTGTCAATCTTTATTTTTGTATTTTCGGCGAACCCAGGGACTGGATTCTGTATTTTGTATTTTAGATTCTGTATTTTGGCTCAAGTTCCAGCTCCATTTGCATTAATCTACGGTACGACATGGTGATCACGACATAGTCCCTACAGCCATTCGACTGGCAAGGCAGAAACTATGTAGCCGTAAATAAAGTTGACTGTCCTCCGACCCTCATCTCTCGGCAATGATGATACGACAACCTATCACTATATCTTTTAGTAGTAGATGATGTCTTAGTATTACATTATGTGGGTTCATTTTGATTCTGTTATATCCTTCAGATACTAGATTCGATAAGAACATATACTACACCATATGTACAAAACATAGATGATTCACACTAATGTATGCTAGAATGAATTTTAGGTTGTGTTCCGAGCCATCCGTTCTCACACTTGGCAAAAAATTGAATTTTCTGTATTTTATCTGCTTTCGAAAATGTACTCAAACGAGATGGCACCCGTTCTCACAATGGCACCTAAGACCCGAGGATCTCGCTTAAGGGAGGAACAGATGGCTACGAAAGAGGAGGTGGCACCAGAGAGCAGTTACACCGAGAGAGCTGCTCCAGAAGTAATTCCTAAAGCCGAGGGAGCTGTGAAAGAGGAGGTAGCACCAGAGGGCAGTTCCACCGGGAGTTCCAATCATCCATCTCCTCTGGATATTGATCTGGCTGCCGTGGATCCTACTTATGTGAGCTGGCTGAGGGAGTTCTATCTGCCCCAGCATAGACGACAGTAGATATATATATTGACTGGATTTGTTTTGATGTATATATCTCCTCTGGATATTGTGATGGATATTTGTTTTGATGGATATATCTCCTTTGGATATTGTGATGGATATTTGTTTTTTGGTGTGTGATGTATATTGGTTTGTGTGATATGTGATGCATATTATGATGTATATTGGTTTGTGTGATGTGTTATGCATATTGTGATGTTCCGAGAGGCTTGAGGAGACGACCAATTATTTTTGGTCTATTCTGGATTGTATTGTGCGTGCCGGTGTTGAGTGTTCCACCGAAGGGGTCGGCGAACCCAGGGATTAGATTCTGTATTTTGGATTGGAATGGATTCTGTATTTTGGATCTGTATTTTGGATTGTACATTTGCATTCTGGATTCTTTTTTTTATTTTTTTTAATTTAGCGACATTTTTAGCGACATTTATATTCGTCGCTAACTGTTAGCGACGAATGTAAACGTCGCTAAATTAAAAAAATTAAAAAAAAGGCCACCATATCGTCGCAAAAATGTCGCTACTGTGTCGCTAATCGGCGACCACAAGCAAACGTCGCAAATGACATCGCTAATTAGCGACATTATAAACGTCGCTAACTAACGTCGCCATAGCGACGTTTTGCGACGTTTTCTCGATTAGCGACACGCTTTTTTCCGTCGTTTGCAAAACGTCGCTGAAAACGTCGCTAATTTAGGTTAGCGACGTTTTGGCCGAGATTAGCGACGTTTTGGAACGTCGCTAATCTGACAAATTTTTGTAGTAGTTGGATAAAAATGATTATATTTTGGGTGGTTACGCTGATTACCACAACGTCGACGACCTTGTCTTGCACGAGCACAACTCCAACCTCGTACATGCGTCACGTCGAATTTGGGACGATCGTTCCGTATGAGCGCTGACATGGTGATTCATGTCGCGGGAATGATCGCGCTCAAAAAAATCAGCGTGTGACAATTTGGAATGCTTCGACTTGTGGCTTGATGCGAAGGTGAATTCGAGGATTAATCAGATTTATGATTGATGATTGAGTAAACTTGGGGATTGAGTAGATCCAATCTGCGTATCGAGAATGAATTAGTCTAGACTCAAGCAAGAGTTACGTCCCGATGAAGATGTTTATCTCGCGGGAGTGTTGCATGGTGATTTCATGCCCACCGTGGATAATCGGACTCACGTGAGATTGGGACGTGACATATTGTTAAGTCAGACGACCTCATGATCGAATACGTGAATTGCGATAGAACGACTTAGGAAATATGGAATAAGAATTATGGTTTAGCGACAAGTTGTGTCATATCATGCTTGACTTGGACGGAATGGATAGGTAGATTATATCGAACGGATTCAAAGAAATTGTGTACAAAAATTATTTGTTTGGACATATGATAGTGATATGCTAGAGACTTGGTTGAGAAGAATTTGAAGTATGATGACTTTTCTCACTACAACAAAAAGACCTATTAATAACACTCGATAAGACGTATTGATGATGCATGATACCTAAGCGTTATCAAAGTTCGAAATACCTTTTTTCTATGACGGTTTGGGCTAATTCTGGGCTATTTATAACGTTTATAAAACAAAGCGTTATTAATATTTTAGAGCGGTGGCAAACTTGTAATATTCTGCAAACTTATTAATATAAGCGTTCAAAATACCTTCTCTCCTTCCATTTCCCCTCTCCTCCTCCTCTTTCTCTTCTTCCGCTCCCATGCTCAGAGTTAGGGTTAGGTTTAACGTCCCTCCGGTGATATTCCCCTCCCCCGCCGGCGGCTCCAGCTCCATCCCCGCCGTTCCCCACCCTTCCTTCAGCCCCAACCCCAACCTCCCCTTCATGTCCTTTGACATCGGCGGATCCGAATCCGGACCCGCTTCCTCCTCCTCCTCCTCCTCCTCCTCCTCCTTCACCTCCTCCAACATCAACTCCTCCGGCGTCGCCTTCTTCAACATCAACATCAACACTTGTAAGCCGGTAGCGTTCCCGAGGGCCGAGGCGAAGGAGAATCGAGAAAGCAACATCCCGGGGCCGATCGAGGCCTACTCCTGCCCCAAGAAAGTGACTGTCTCCACGAGGAGGCTCTCGATGGTCGGGCTGGGGCCATTGTCGGAGGGACGAGCAGTAAAAGGGAGGAAGGTGATTGCGGAGGTCAGACCGGCCGCGCCGGAGAGCATGCCCGGAAGCAGGATCATGGTGTTCGTGAGGCTACGACCGATGTCCAGGAAGGAGAAGGACGTCGGGGCCCGCTGCTGTGTTAAGGTCGTCAACCGGCAGGACGTCTACCTGACCGAGTTCGCTTCGGAGAACGACTACCTACGTCTGATGAGGGTGAGGGGGCAGCACTTCTGCTTCGATGCGTCCTTTCCCGATTCGACAATGCAGCATGAAGTCTACTCCACTACATAATTTTTTTCATGTTTTACTTGCTCAATTAGATCTTTGTTCATTCATGCATGTCTAGTTAATCAAGGCAGTCAATTTCTCACAGAACTGCAAATGAATTAATCCAAGCAGCTATAGAAGCTTAATTATCAACATCTAAGTATCATTCTTAGGTAGTTTTTTTCAAACTGAATGACTTTATGAGAACTGTTACTATACATAGTGTTCAATGCTCAGAGTATTGGTGATGATATAAAAGATGGAGTTAGATAGGAGTTTAGTCCCACATCCGATAATCGGTACTATGTAACATATATACCAAAGCCTCGTTTGGTACACTGTAATGTAATCATAATCATAATGTACTCGTAATCGTAATATAATCAAATGAAAAAAATTCATTTGATTACATTGCGATTACGATTACATGACAGTGTACCAAACGATGCCTAAGTCCAATATCGTGTCTCATGGTTTGACTCCAAAGCCCATCGCGTCTCCAAAATGAACTTTCTTCATCCTATATTGTTTTTTTTCTTAAGTCTCCACGCACACACAATCGGGGGACTCGAACATTGTCGGCCTCTCCGGGTGTCCGCTCTAATAACACTAGGGTAGAGAGCTCGGACTATATTTTAGGAGACTTGTTCAAACTGCTTGTTAACTAGCCGCTTTCCTATATTTTAGTCCAACGTGTGCCAATAACAGTGGAGTTGCAAATTTGGAGATGCACTTGTCATTTCTATAGTCAAGACTCAAGAAATATGGGTCAATTTTTTGTTCATGTAATAACAATATGAATTAACATACCACGGTGAGTATTTTCCATGGATTTGCTAATAATGTATCTACATATGTATATATTGCAGAATAGCAAACCATGTGGAGGGGGTTCTTCAAGGAAGGAATGACTCAGTTTTCTGCTATGGAGCGACGGGAGCAGGCAAGACGTACACGATGTTGGGAACATTCGAGAACCCAGGAGTGATGGTTCTTGCTATCAAGGACCTCTTCTCCAAGATCCGTCAGCGGAGCTACGATGGAAACCACTCAGTCCACCTATCTTATCTTGAAGTTTACAATGAGACTGTCAGAGACTTGTTGTCCCCTGGCAGATCTCTAGTCCTTAGAGAAGATAAGCAGGTCAGTAGTTACCTTCGAGTTCTTACAAGTAAACTTGTTATTTTTGGTTTTTTTTACTCTCAATTATAATGTTTATATATACTTTTCAGAATCGTTTATGCTAATTCATGGAAGGAAATGAAGTTTCATAGTATAGGGATATTTGGGCACAGAAACAGTTTTATGATCAGCACAAATGTTTTGTGAATTTAAGTCTGGGTAGAATTGTGATCCTTACTAGATGCAACACTTGTAAACGGAAAACCAAATATATTGGTAGTACTAACTCCGATTCGAAACCAAATAATTATACAAGTCTACAAGTCTACAAGTATGCTGATCTTTGATTTTTTTTTTTTTACTTTCAGTATGCTTTCTAGTTGCATATATCTGGTCGATGAAGTAAATGATTCCAGTATCTTGGTAATGGAGTCAACCAATTACAAACAAATGTGCGACTGCAATGCAGTTATGCGACTTTGGTGGTTTTTGTTCTTTGATTAAGCTCAGAGATAGATTATGTTGTACCATAGAATGAGAAATGAGAATGATGCCGATGTAGTGGATAAAGTGAGTTCTCACATCTAAATCATAGAAATAACTACTGTTCATCTCATTGTCCAATACTATAATAATTGACAACAATGTCGGGGGCACTTAAAGAAACTTTGCTACAAGGAGTTTTTATATGCATTAAAATTGTCTATATAATTAGTAAGTTTTACTTGAATGATGTACTTGCTTTGTAAATTTCCATCAAGTATATATAATTAGAGACGCACACTTATTAGGTATTTTAGAAGGTATATGGTCTACTTCTTGGTAGGTATAGTCAGTTTGAAAGGTTGTATTGATAGGAAGAAAGAAATTTTATGTGCTTAAAATTTTAAAATTCAACGTGTAAAAAATGAGTTTCGTGCAGAAAAAGAAAAAGATGTTCTTATCTAAGAATGCACTCTTTATATAAGGAATGAGAAGGTTCTGCAAAGCACTGTTTGTCAGGATTATCATGTGGTTATTGATTTTTCTGTAAAATTGAGACAGTCTTGTGGCTTAAGATGAATCTTTTTGTTCTTCGATTCTTTGATTGGCTTTTACTTGTTTGAAACATCTTCTCTCTGCTTCCTTCTGCCTTCAGGTTAATCTTCTTTTTCTTCTCTTTGACAAACCCTTTAAACTGTTCATGCAGCACCTAATGGCACACAATTACAAAAGCCTCAAAGAGTCAGAAGTAGGCCCCAGAAATACTCCGGTTACAAATCCTTCAGTCGGTCTCAATCTTGTTATTCGCATGTTAAAGGCTCCATTGCATCCTCCCAGGGAACTACGGTATATGACCATTTCCTCTAGTCTTTTTTTTTCCATGTGCACACTCTTTGCAGAAACCAGCTGCAAAATCTACTAGGCACCTGGCACATCACAGGTGTGGTTTTTTGGCCTGCCGAGGCAAGGGTGACATTGGAATTGGTTGTTGGAAGATACCAAGGGTGACATTGGAATTGGTTGTTGGAAGATACCATACTTGAGATCCTTCTTTTCCTGGTATCTGGAACACACTACTGACTATCTGTGTGTTTATAAAGTTAGGTTTTCTATATCTCACACACATATATTTTACAGAAGGTGAGAAAATTAGTTTAATATATTACTGGATTAATGATATTCTGGAAATGTATTTAAAAGATACATTTATCTTTCTATATATGCATTTGCAAGATGAATTTATCTAGTAACATGATATAAAAGATTGAAACATGGAAACCTGCCAACCTCAAGCTACGCTCAACACACTCATGGAATCAAAACTTTGAACACATGAAACATAATCATCTGTAAAATGTACGTTTATATTGTGGTTGTTGCTGGGACGCAGGATAATTGTTCTGTTGCTAGCTTCTTTCCCCAACTATACCTTTATATTGTGTTTGTTTTGATAGACGGTGAAGGAAATCGAAACGTCCTCATTCTTTTAGGATACTGTTCTATTTCTTCCCTTTTAAAGGCATTGTCGTCGTTGGAATTGGTTTTTTTTGGCAAAATCTCTGCAATAGTTTTTTATGGTTTCTTTATAATGTTATGATTTTTCCCATTTTCATGAAAACTCTTTTCTAAGGGATTATTCTGTCAAGCTTGCTCCAGATATGGGACAAATACCTGATCCCTATCATGACCTAGTTTGTTTTACTCCTTTCTCTTGATATTTCATGATTAGATTTGATTTTTAGGCCTGACAATTATATAGACTGATTTGGTTGTCTTATCTTTTTCTCAGGATTTCACTGGTGTTCCGAATGTCGTTGATCTTTCATGATTATTGGTTATGTGGCCAAGTTTTGATGTGGACAATTTTGGTAGTTGTAAATATATATATGTATTTTGATATTATATTTTGAGAATGTAATGAAGATATTGATATGTACTCTATTTTGAGAAATGTAATAAAGATGGTGATATATAATGTTAATTTGATTTTTAGGCCTGACAATTATATGGACTGATTTGGATATGCTAATTTGAATTGTATAAAGTGTTATAAATGTGCTGCATTGAGCCTATACATATTATCTATTCATAACGTTTTACAAAAGTCCCGAATTGTGCACTATATATTAAATATTCATAACGCTTTTATAGAAACTATTCATGACGGTTTTTTTATAACGTTTTTAAAAAACATTTATAACACCCGTTTTCATAACGGTTGCTTTAAAAAAAACGTCATGGTTTGTCATTAATGTCGCTTTTTAGCCGTCATTAAAAGGGTTTTTTGTTGTAGTGGCTGAATGACTCGGACCCCTAGATTGAATGCTGCGAGTGCGAATAGGTAAAAATCTACGCTCGAATTTTAGATATCAGAGTTATACGAGCCTGGGTAGAAGCCCCGTACTATCAAATTTGGTTTGACCTTAGGATGGGGTCAGTGTTGATATGATTATTTGGGAACTATAATTCCAATACTGACAATTGACTTTAGCCTGGAGAGATAGCCTAGCGGTTAGGCGAGACGTCCATGTTGTGAGAGTTAGCATCGGTACGAGTGATCTTAAGGATTGATTAGTTTGGATGTTGGTGTTGATGAATGGAATGATTCAAGAGTACGATAATACCACTCATGAGCCTCGGCTGAAATGCATATATATCAGGGACGCTTAAATATGTGCACGATCCGGCTCGAGTGGAAATGACAAAATTCTCTATCACGAGGCCTGGCTAAAATGTATGTATTTTGGGGATGCCTGAAACCTGTGCACGATCCAACTAATTGATACGTTGAATTCAAGTAGACTGTAGGAATGGAATGGTCGAGGATTTTGAGATTGTGAGTTTCAAAGAAAAAAATTGATAGTAGTGCGAGCGTGGCTCGGATTGAAGAATTGTATAGGAAGAATGTGTACGAAAATTGGTGGATGTTGAATCAAGTTATAAGTCAATAAGTGAGTACTCAGTTAGTTTCAAGGATGAAACTTTTTCTGAGTGGTTTATGATGTAGTACCCCGTCCCGCTCAGTCAATTGGAAGAATCGAAACGCGGATGGCATTTGGACTTAGCCATGCAACGGCTACTCGAAGACCCGCTCGGTCGAGGCGACTCATCGCTCAGGTGGGTGGCTTCGGTGAACTTGCCTCAGCTTGGCCTTCGCACTAATAAAACGAAAGTTTTCAATGCACCGTAGGCTTGATAATAAAAGAGACGAATCCACGTAGATAAGGGAATAATCTCGAGTTGGATCGATTGAGTTAGAACATGGAAAAAGGTCCTACGGTCGGCTTAGAAACGATGCACAAGGGTTTTTAAAATTGACACTCGGTCCTTTGTCCCGTGGCTTGGGAGAATGAAAAAGTTGGTCTTCGCCACAAAGCTGAGAGTTAGCCTAAGTCATAGGCGTCGCCCGCATAACGCTTGATAAAGCATGAACGGTCCCATCGTCCAAGGCTCGGCATAGCCCTTGCTCGCCCCAAGGGTTAAGTTGCATTGTACAGCTTGTGGCATAAGTTTAGGCACCCAAAGAACTTGGTTGTTCAAAGTCGAACGTGTGCCCGGCACGTTCCTCCGATGCAAGGCTTGACACAGTCTCTGCTCGTCAAGTTATTGCACGATTAAGTTAGCCAAAGTTATGTTAGACTATCGGAGTAGTAGCAAACACGGTCCCATGAGTTCTACAGCTGGGTATAGCCACAGAGTCCTACGGTCTCAAAGCTAGTCATATGGAGTATGAGTTGGGCGGTAGTGTCGCATAGAACATAAGTTGGCTTAAGACACGATGTCACAGACATAGTATTTTATTACTCAAGCCACAGTTGATTCAATTAGAGTTTAGAAAAAGGGCTATTAAATAGGCGTTCCTGAGTTGAGTAAAATGATAAGACAATAAGGAAGAATGCTCGCGACCATGGGTCGTCGAGGTGGTCTCAAATATTAGAAGTCTTGAACTTGGTCCTGAAAGGATGGTAACATTGGAAGAATAATGACTGTGTAAGACGTCCGTTTCAGTCGAGTCTTGCATGGTTATGGACAACTTGTCGACAAGGGTGATGGTTCCTCGAGCGGCAACCCGGGGCCACGGGATCGACTTGGTCTAGGAGGAAATAGGGTATAGTCGTGCAAGGATAATAGCACAGGTTAAGCGGGGAATTACAAGGAGGATAGCTACTTGCGTTGAAAGGACCCTGATTAACAAAACTATACGTCCAGGATAGCTTGTGTTTCTAGTGACCTTTCATATAGATGGGTCGGCACGGGCGACAATCCGCAGGTGTGCCTTTGAATTGAGTCAAGTTGAATAGGTGCACGATCAGAAGATAATATTTGGGACCTAAGATTTGGCTGCAACGTAGACACCGTGCTTCGACACGAAATGTGGCGTCGAGTCTTAAATTGTTGGCATAGAGTTGCACAAGTTGGATTTGAGTCGTTACGAGTTTAAGTCAGGAATCGCCGCAAGGCAAAGTTGGTTAGGTAACACTAAGTTCGCAAGTCTTGATTTAGTCAGTTGGTGATTAAAGCAGCAAGGGCCACGAGACGGCAATATGGTTAAGTCATACTGAGTTGCGAGGCACTGCCTCAATATGGGCACACGAGTAGGTCTCATGATACGACCACATTGATGACACAATGGACTTATAGCACGGTCACATGGAAATTGGGTACTATCATGTAGTTGCGTCTTTGAGTATGGGTCGAAAGGCAAACACGACTTGATAAATTGACGTTGTTAAGGCACAGGATGGTCTAGAGACACAAAATAGGCCGAGAGTCTATCCTAAAAACAATCCTAAGGTAAGAGTAGAAAGAAAATCATAAAGGAATTATGTTGCACAAAGTAAATGAACGTGTTGGTTTCGTATGGGTGGGTGAGGAGCTCACGCCACCAGTACAGTTGAGTATTGACACCCACACAATTTTTATGTGCGGAAACAGGTAGAAGCTCGTTGGTACGAAGCTCGTTTGGATGCGTCTAGGCATGGAGTTCCTTGGCGTTTCAAGGTGCACGACCGCGTGGAGTCTGGACTTATATGGGACATAATGTATGGACATCGTCTATCTAAAGCTTCCGTTGGCCTACTCAAATTGTATTGAAAGATGAGAGAGAGCAGAGTGACTTGTAATGTGAGAAGAGTGGGCTTGATTGATTGTAATCTTGGCCTTGCGCTTCATTGTAATTTTTGTTTCAATATCAATAAAAGAGTATTTTTTATGACATTTGTTTCACTTCAAATTTCTGCTGCTGTATCAATGTTTTCGCTTGGGATTTCTGTGCGATGACCCCGTTGTTTAGCCTGAAATCGGCCGTTATGGAATCCGCCTTGCGTGAGCATAGTCTAGGCTCACGCAGTATCACGCCTTAGCGAGGACGATCGTTCCTACAGGAGCGGGGCATGACATTCTTGAGGGATTGAGAGGAATGGTGGAGAAAAGAGAGATTTTGGGAAAGAACTCAATAGGGGGAGCTCTCTACTTGGGAAGAACCCTAAATTTGGGGGAAATAGAGGCTAGAATGGAAGAAATAAAATGGAGAGGAGCACTCCATATGGCCGGCCATGCATATTAGGTTAGGGTTTAAATGAAATGCCTAATTAGTCCCTAATGGTTGCCCCTTTGGCTAATTAAATGCATGCAAGAATTTGGGGTCAATTTGGACATAAAACTAACCTCTAAATGAACTAATTGGTCATGAAGGATTAGTCTAATTGTACTATCCTAATGAGTTGGTTTGTGGGCCATGCCTTGCTAATTCTTGGGCTCCGGCTTGTGTCTAAGCTAACTGGCCACTGACACAAGTCAAAGCTTGACTAGTCTCTAACCCGATCAACTAATCCCCAAAATACAATATTCTAAAATAAATATTCACAATATACAAATATTTATAACATGACAAATTTACCCCTATTTTGGAAACTGGTAGTGACAAAACTATCCTCCTTAAAATAATTCCGTCCTCAAAATTAGAGCAAACTAGCACAAAAACACAAGCAAGAAACAAAGAGAACAATACCTCAAGGCTTGAAGAGATAAGGGTAACGCTTTCGCATGTCGTCCTTCCTCCCAGGTAGACTCATCCGGGGATTGGAGCCTCTATGCAACACGAACCAAGGGTATAACTTGGTTCCGGAGCACCTACTTCCGACGATCTAGAATCTCCACATGCATTTCTGAATAGTTGAGAGTAGGCCCCAACTCTAACTCGGAATGATCCAATATAATAACCCACTCCGCCTTAGCGGAACGCCGATTCAAACGGCAATTACAACGACTCAAATGAGCCGTCGACTCGAAGAGTTGCGTCGACCTGATGAAGTGTCGATGCGAATCGATGCAAGACCTATATTGGCCCGTCAAGATGAATCCAAACTTAGACTTTCAAAGGCACGCTCGGAGTATCGCTCGGCCAACGTGATCATCGCTAAGGTGGGTGGCTCCGATGAACCTATCTTTGCTTAGCTTAGACACATAATAATGCGAACACTATTGCTAGAATCGCTAGGCGATAACACCGTACATGCTAACAAATGACTCAACGCACCTAGATAAAGGAATAATCCCATCATGTATGCTTGTATAGAACATGTAAAAGAATTTAGAAAATATACGAATTCTCGTACCACACTCCATGCCCGTGCAAATGCACAACTTACACTTTGCGTAGATTTACTTTTGCGTCCAATAACGAACGAAATGCTTGTCACTAAAATCATACCACAACTTGAAACATGAAACAATGAATGGTTTACAACAATGAAGCAGGAAGATTATCGATATAGTCATTCCAAGTAGAGTATGAAAACATTGAAAGGCTTCGGGACCAATGGGTCGCCAAGGCGGTTCCCGCACAGGGAACTACATTATGAATAAATATATGAATGAGTGAACGAACAAATAAACAATTAAATGAATGAACAAGTGAAAGAAGAATAAGGAAGAAAAGAATGGTTAGCGACATGTATGAAGGAGACGTGCAACGGGGCTTGCTATCCGCACTGTACGGATGCTGCCGCCAACCTGGTCGATAACGCATTATGGCTCAAGATAGCCTGATAAGAAAAATGGCGCATGACGGTCTGATGTGATAAATGGCCCAAGACAGCCGATAATCCATTTAGGTTCTCGACAGCCCAACAGTTTAACTAAAGAAATAAGAATACAAAATGGTCGCGGACAACTCGTACAAGAGTAATAGAACAAACGATTCCAAGGCAACAATCACGACATTGTGGCCGGCCTAGGCAGAATTATGGCTTACGGGTGGCCTGTGTGACAGCTCGGGCACACAGGAGGCGTAAGGCCTGGGTATGGCGTAGCCTATCAAGGTGTACCAGCCATCACGCTTGATAGATACGAATACCATAAGGACAATGTCCAAATGGCTTGCAGAGCCAGCGACCGATGCATATAGACTAGGTTGACATGCTGGTGGCAATCCACGTGCAATGTCCTTGCATTGAAACAAAGTAATCTGAATAACATTGAATATAGCTGACTTGCTAGGTTACTGACTGTAACGCAACAGAGCTATGTTTGAGCGTAACACAACGGACTGGTTGAGTAGATGGGATATCCAAGTCAGAATGATCATCAGAACAAGACTTGGTCATAACGTGTCTTGATAAGCGAAAACACATCGTAGAATCTAAGACAGGGACACGCCCTTGACACCGAATGTTTACGTAAATTATGTTAACTTGCTATATATGAATTGTTGACTAACTTCGTTTACTTTGGACAGAAAAGATCGGACGGTAGGTATGGGTAAGTCGTGCATGCATTTCCATACAAATACTTAAAATCAGTAACACGAGATAGGTTATAAAATATGCCATAAAACTGATCCTAAGGAAAGATTAGAAAGACAATGAATGATCGATGATGCACAGAAGTAAAATGAACGTATTTGGTATTGATAGCGAGTGGGCGAGCTAGCCTCCCCACCAGTGCATAACAATATACTGATAACCCCACAGTTTGCTTGCAGGGTGCAGGAGACGTCGTCGGGTGCGGAGCTTCCCTCGAACGTGCTAAGGTGCGGAGCTAACTTTGGAGCCTTAGAGCGTTGCAAAGGAGCTAAAGCACCATATACATGACATAATGTATCGAAACATCGCCATAAATCATTCCATGTTGTATGCCACTTGGCACGCCTTTTATGTTTCAAAGAGAGAGAGAGCTTGAGCGACTTGTAATCTCGGCCTAGCGCTGCTTGTAAACTTCTTGAATATCAATAAAGATATTGAATTTGTTCCAACTTGTGTTCATTTACTTTCCACTGTAAATGGGGACACTCTGTGCGACTCTGTGACCTAGCTTAAATCGGCCGTTTCTGGACTTGGCCTTATACGAGCGCAACTTAGGCTCGTGCGGCATCACGCCTTAGCGAGGACGATCGCTCCTACGGGAGCGGGGCATGACAGATTAGTATCAGAGCACGGCTTTACATCCTTGGACTTTATTTCGATCCTCTCAGTTTTGAAAGCCCGCTTGGAAACAAAGATGTATACGCTCTCTCTCATTGTGCCTTGGGATGTTCCATGCAATAAGTCTAATATTTTTAAAAGCTCATACGAGTACTCGGTTGAATGAGATCGATAGGCGAAGGCCTTTGTGCCAAACCATGACGGACTTGAGTTGAAAGAAAACCAATGCTAAAAGTTAGCAAGTTGTATGTGTGCTTGAATAACCTTACGCTGACAATAGCGAATGAGTGTACGAAACCGAAGTATAGTTTGAATGGGTTGGTTATACACACAACCTTTTGGCTAAGATGTGTCGAGTATCGCGCACCTAGACCTTCTGGTGCAAACGAGTTGTGAGCGAAATTGACTGTCGCTCGGACAAGAATAAGTGAGACTTAGATCGGATGCCGATAGAGACGCTATCTGACCAATGCTAAAGCGAATACGAGAATGACACTTAGAGTTTGGGGAACGGACGAACGTACATTCGAACATGTTGATTGTGAATCGAATGACCTATTGAGGAATTGTAGAATTACTTGACCCTGAGTGGTGTATGTGATAGCTTCAAAGAAGAATAAGAGTGAGTGTCGACGACTAGTCGAGTGCTCGAACCCTGAGTGGTGTATGGACGTTATAGAAATAGTTCGAGCGAAACTAAAGGATTTACGGATAGAACGAGTATGTCGGCAAGCGATGATATCGCGCAAAGCCTTAGAACGAGTAATGCTTAGTTGGTCATGATTCGAGAGTCTCAAACGAGATATCGTTCGGACGAATCAAGAATGTGTAGTACAAATTACGAAATGGTTGAATGGAGATTCAAAAAGATAAAATAAATAGATGTTTTGGTCGAGGAAACGTAGTGGATCATACATGCGATTTTGAATTTAGTCGAATGGATTGAAACTTGAGTTGAGACGAAATACTCAGATGAAATCGAAGTAGCACGATTGGAAGATAGCGCGCATGGAAAATATTGGTTTGAAGATACGAGAATGACTAAGGATTTGGAATAGATGTTGCTCAATGACGAATTAGCATGAAACAATTATAATTAAGGAATTAAGTTGCACAACTCGAAATTCGTTGCAAAAGGAAGATCGTCAGGTCATATACATCATCGATGGTATTGAGGCGTATCAAAGATCGATGTACGATAACTCGAGGGTACTCTGATTTGATGAATGACGATTGTGTTAGAAGTTTTTTTTTTTGATGAAGACTATGTTGGAGATTTTGATAGAAATGGATGTTTGGATGAAAATGGAAATGACCTAATTTTTCATGAATAACCACGACGACAATAACCTTGTCTTGCGCGAGCGCAATTCCAGCCTCGCAAATACGTCACGTCGAATTTGGGACGATCATTCCGCGTGAGCGTTGGCATGGTGATTCATGTCTAGCGGGAATGATCGAATTCGAAATATCATGACATGACAATTTTGATTTCTTCGACTTGTGGTTTGAAGCGAAGGTGAATTCAAGATTGTTAGGACTTGTGATTGGCAATTAAGAAAACTTGAGGATTGAGTAGACCCAATCCGCGTATCGAAAATGAGTAAGTCTAGACTCAAACGCAAGAGTTACGTCCCGATAAGGATGATTATTCTGCAGGAATATTGACATGGTGATTAATGTCCGCCGTGGATAATCAGACTTGCGTGAGATCGGGACGCGACATATTGCAATGCTAGACGACCTTGTGATCGACTACGTGAATTGGTTAGGATGGATAGGTGAGTTATATCAAACATATTTGAAGAGATAGACTTTGACATACTGGGGATTTGATTGAGGACAACCTATCGTAGCATGACTTTCCTAAACGAGCTCGGACCTGGAGCGGAGAATGTCTTGATACGAATAGGGTGAACACAGCTCGATGTTTAGAAATTTGGGTGAAACAAACTTAGGTAGAAACTCCCATGTAGACGAACAAATGGTTTGACCATAAGATTGGGGTGAACGTTGTGCAATGACTTTGCACGATGAACCAAGAACTTGACTTGTACCTATGACCTTGTAAGCTGACCTAGCGGATAGGCGGACAACCCTATGCCGAGTCATTGAACCTGTATGACTGACTTTACAGTATCGTCTGGACGGATGATAGACCTGGGGCAACAAGACTTAGAGTTAGGACGTGAAACTGGGAATGGGCGTTGACGATAATAAGACTGGCCCCAAACAATGTGAATGAAAGAAATCGATGATAAACAAGTAAAGATGGGATAACAAATTGAATCGTTATTTGGAAGACGTACATGATGATAGTGCAATACTTGGTCTTGAATCGAACAAAATTCTACTTGAACTTTGGTCGACTCCGCTAGAAGTGTCGTATTGATTTCGTAAGACGGAAACACTTGAGAAACGAATCGGGTCATCTCGAGGATTGAGACAGACGATAGTGAAAGAAACTAGAGTTTTGTTTTAATCGAGTTAGTAACACGACCGACAATTCGAAACTATCATGAATAGCTTGTCCGACTTCGCTATCGCTAAGCTTGGTTGAAATATATATATTCGGGGGATGCCTTGAATATGTGCACGATCCAAACTCAGCGATATGATGAACTCAAATGCAGCTGCAAGTGAATATGTTGAGATGCGCATGGATGAATAGATTACGCGAGTTAGCCTCTGCCTATGACCCTTATGTTTGACGAATTATAACACACCTTGTGTGACCATTATAGTCCCGCTACAGGGCACAACAGTGACCAAGTCATAGAAACACGATGGCTGGGAGAGTACCGTCAGCTTGAATAAGTAGTAAAGTCATTCGATGAAATTTACCAAACGCATGCGACACGAAACTTAGAAAGGTACCCGAGTATAGTTCGATGCCATCAAACGATAAAGCCATTTGATAGGAATTGTCTAAGATACGTACACGACATGAGTTAAGGAATGGTAGGATGACCTGCACTCAGAAAGTCTCGAGGACGAGACTTATTTTGAGTGGTGTATTATGTAACGACCTGCTTCGCCCTAGCAGAATACCGATTCAAATGGCAAGTGCAACGACTCAAATGAGCCGTCGACTCGAAGAGTTGCGTCGACCTGATGAAGTGTCGATACGGATCGATGCAAGATCTATATTGGCCCGTCAAGATGAATCCAGACTTAGAATTTCAAAGGCGCACTCGGAGTATCGCTCGGCCAACGTTATCATCGCTAAGGTGGGTAGCTCCGATGAACCTGTCTTTGCTTAGCCTAGACACATAATAATATGGTCACTATTGCTAGAATCGCTAGGCGATAACATCGTGCATGATAACAAATGACTCAACGCATCTAGTTAAAGGAATAATCCCATCATGTATGCTTGTATAGAACATGTAAAAGAATTTGAAAAATATACGAACTCTCACACAGCACTCCATGCCCGTGCAAAAGCACAACTTACACTTTGCGTAGATTTACTTATGCATCCAATAACGAACGAAATGCTTGTCACTAGAAACATACCACAACTTGAAATATGAAACAATAAATGGTTTACAACAATGAAGCAGGAAGACTATCGACAAAGTCGTTCCGAGTAGAGTATGGAAACATTGAAAGGCTTTAGGACTAATGGGTCGCCAATGCGGTTCCCACACAGGGAAATGCATAATGAATGAATGAAAGAACGAACAAATAAAAAACTGAATAAATGAACAAGTAAAAGAAGCATAAGGAAGAAAAGAATGGTTAGCTACAGGTATGACGGGGATATGCAACGGGGCTCGCTACCCACGCTGTACGGATGCCGCCGCCAACCTGGTCGATAACGCATTATGGCTCAAGACAGCCTGATAAGACAAATAACCCATGACGGTTTGATATGATAAATGGCTCAAGTCAGCCGATAATCCGTTTAGGCTCTCGAGAGCCCAACAGTTTAACTAAAGAAATAAGAATACGAAATAGTCGCGAACAACTCGTACACGAGTGATAGAACAAACGATTCCAAGGCAATGATCACGACATCGTAGCCGGCCTAGACGGAATCATGGCTTACGGGTGGCCTGTGTGCGGGCTCGGGCACACAGGAGGCGTAAGGCCTGGGTATGGCATAGCCTATCAAGGTGTACCAGCCATCACGCTTGATAGATGTAAATACAATAAGGACAATGTCTAAATGGCTTGCAAAGCCAGTGACCGATGCATATAGACTAGGTAGAATTGATGGTGGCAATCCACATGCAATGTCCTTGCATTGAAACAAAGTAATCTGAATAACGTTGAATATAGCTAACTTGCTAGGTTACGGACTGTAACGCAACAGAGCTATATTTGAGCATAACACAACTGACTGGTTAAGTAGATGGGATATCCGAGTGAGAATGATCATCGGAACAAGGCTTGGTCATAACGTGTCTTAATAAGCAGGAATACATCGTAGAATGTAAGGCAGGGACACGCCCTTGACATCGAATGTTTACGTAAATTACGTTAACTTGCTATATATGAATTGTTGACTAACTTGGTTTACTTTGGACAGGGAAGACCGGACAGTAGGTATGGGTAAGTCGTGCATGCATTTCCATACAAATACTTGAAATCGGTAACACGAGATAGGTTATGAAATATGCCATGAAACTGATCCTAAGACAAGATTAGAAAGACAATGAATGATAGATGATGCACAGAAGTAAAATAAACGTGTTTGGTAATGATAGCGAGTGGGCGAGCTAGCCTCCCCACCAGTGCATAATAATGTACTGATAACCCCACAGTTTGCTTACAGGGTGCAGGAGACGTCATCGGGTGCGGAGATTCCCTCGAATGTGCTAAGTCACGGAGCTAACTCTGGAGCTTTAGAGCGTTGCAAAGGAGCTAAAGCACCATATACATGACATAATATATCGAAACATCGCCATGAATCATTCCATGTTGTAAGCCACTTGGCACGCCTTTTATGTTTCAGAGAGAGAGAGGGAGGTTGAGCGACTTGTAATATCGGCCTAGCACCGCTTGTAAACTTCTTGAATATTAATAAAGAGATTGAATTTGTTCCAACTTGTGTTCATTTACTTTTCGCTGTAAATGGGGACACTCTGTGCGACTCTGTGGCCTAGCTCAAATCTGCCATTTTTGGACTTGGCCTTGCACGAGCGTAACTTAGGCTCGTGCGACATCATGCCTTAGCGAGGATGATCGCTCCTACAGGAGCGGGACGTGACATCCAATACGTGGCTAGGGTCTTCCATGTATCGCCTCAGCTGTGACACATGGAACATGTTATGAATTTTGTCGAGCGTAGGTGGCAAGTCTAGTCGATAGGCTACTGTACCGACCCTTTCAAGAGTAGTGAAAGGCACGATGTAGCGCGGACTAAGCTTTCCGCTCTGGCCAAAATAAATCGTGTCCCGTGTCGGAGAAATTCTCAGGAACACCATATAGCCAACCTAGTCAAAAAATAAGACTCAACACAAATCCTAAAACAAACTATCACAAACAAGTACATACAAAAAACTAAAACTATACCTCGAATTCGATACTAGCTCTACTATATCGGCCCAATGGTCTCTGGTGCTATCGGCCCAATGTCACGACCTATCCTGTGCCACCCAAAGTCTGTACTTGTTCTACTATACCTTCACCTACCATGATATGATACTAGCTCCTAGAGTTAACACTTGTATTTCTACTCTTCGACATAAATTTCTATTGTAAATATCATTCGCAGATAAGGTTACAGTTCTAGTTATCAGTTCTAACAAATTAAGAAGTGCTACAACCTAGTCACAACTCCAACTTATCTCAAGAAAAGAAACCAACATCTAGGTTAGCCACTTACCTCCAACCGGGTCTAATGGCTGGAACTTCCTCCTTGAACCGGGGCTTCATCTAGGAGGGGTGCACTATGACAGTCTCTCATCAGGTGTTGTAACACCCAGTAGGGTGCGGGTCGTGACAGGTGTGTAGCTGACCCATAAAATAGGCACAATTTCTTCCTCTTCCTACAGTAGGTCCATACATGCCCCAGCTTCTTACAGTAGTTATAGGTAGGCACCCGCTCTATTGGTCTCCGTTGAGCAGGAATCCAAACTGGAATATACGGCATAGGCTGAGGGTTTGGGCGCTCTTGAGGCCCATGGTGGATACTGCTCCTCACTCCCTTGGGACTAGGCTCTTCTCCTCGAGAATTCACTAGGTCCTACAGCTCCTGGATCCTCTGATTCTGCTCTTTTAGGATCTCGGTCTGAACTCTCTGTGTCTCTAACACATCCAGAAGGATTCCAAATATCTGAATTCCATCAATGGAAAAACCTTCTGAGAATATGGTATGGGGTACCACTCCAGAAGGCAGTGAAGGAGGCGGAGGAGGAGGCGGAGGAAGACTCTCGGTCTCGGACGAAACTGCAACCCTCTCTTGAATGGTAGGGGAACTCTCTGGTGAGGCTGCTACCACCTCTTCAACAGCAGGAGGTGCAACTACCCCCTGGTCAACCAGAGGGGTCACTACCTGAGCAGTAGGAGGTGGAAGTACACCACCATTCATGTCCAAAACTGCAGCTGCTCTCAGACGACTGACTCTGTTCACGGGTGCCATACTGAAAAGATAGATAGAATATAAGAAATTATTAACGGTTGTATGATAGATTATCATTAAACATAATAATAAAAACTGATAATTATCATGATAACAGAATGACTATCTATAATGGGTTACCAGATATAATACTACCATATACTATGGTTTCAGGCCATGGGCATACTCAACTCACTGGCACACACTATCCAGGATACTATACTACACTTTATAGGATACTACCTTCTATTGTCTGCCTCAGTTTCTCTATCACCTAACACTAAACCATTCTTCTTGAGATGAACACTAGTGTACACCGCAATCATGCACGCTATTGATATATTCGTCTACCAAAAATACTCTCTCTAGGATGTCTATCCAAGTCTTGACACTGTCTACACAAGTCACTAACTCCTCTATATGATACTTGGATGGTACCCCTATACTAGGTTGCTCATGTCTTTCCTCCCACTAGTCACTAAACTGTTGGTGCCTAAACCTCTATAACACTTGAGATACTTCGGCTCTTTCTACTAGGGTACTCCTATTCTGGTACCTGGTGCAACTCATACCTTGACACTTATTAATCAATCTAGGGTTCTCATCAATATTTAATTATCAAAAATCATATATAATTACTTCCTAACCCTACACTAAACTATTAACACTAATACTCAAGGACACAGACCAATTGTAAGTCACCAAGCCATCACACTAAGAAGAACCTATAAAGAAATGAGACTCTACAAGGATCTGGACTAAAGAACTGAAAGTATCCTTACTCCTAAACTAATTGATGATGGAATAGAATTAATAATAACAGAAGTGAAAATGATAGAGATGATATATTAGGAACCCTCTCAAAATACAATATGATAATCATCCATATCTGTCCAAAATCATGATACTCAGCATCCTCGCCATGCCAGTAAGCAAAGCTGCGATAAACGATAGATTCCATAACTAGGGTATGAACCTCTACAATCATGTCATCTAGAATACTCGTTGTGCTGACTAGTATAGCTGCGAGTAATTCTAAATTTCATAATTAAGATATATACATCCGAAGTCAGGTCCCTACGTTTCTGCCACGCCGGCTAATATGGCTGCGACAAACTCCAGGCTCTATAACCAGTAGACATTTTACCTTTCTTGTTATCCTCGTCGTCATATGTTATCAAAAGATATCGTAATCCAATCCATAAAATTCATCTCAATATGAAAATCAAAGTCAACAATGAACCATCAAAATTAAATTCATTAACAAGAATTAAGGGTGAACTGAAACAAGAGGAAAGGATTTCAAATTGATGTTCAAAACAAGATTCTCAAGGGTTATTCCAGAAATCTCACTACAAGAATAAAGGCTTTTCTTGACGATTTTTCCTCATCAAGAAAATGGTATCTTGACGGTTGCAGATCCGTCAACTAGGCCGGAGTCAAGAAAAGATCCCCTTTTTTCTTGACGGTCTCTGGCATGGCTTTTCTTGACGGTTTTTTGCCATCATATTAAGTTATTTTCTTGACTTTTTTTAGCCGTCAAGATAGCAGTTTTTAGAAACCGTCAACATAGGCAAAAACTTTTCTTGACTCCGGCCTAGATGACGGCTATTAGCCGTCAAGAAAAGCCATCTTGCAGCAGAATTGAGTTAATTGTTGACGTTTTATAACCGTCAAGAGAAGCTAAATTTTGTATAGCAAAAATACTATTTATAATTATATAATGTGAATCGAACACACACATAATATCAATAATCCAGAAGATATATATACATCAAATAAGTACAAAATCCAATTTTTATATTAATAAACTGTATATTGTCCATACATCACAAACTTCAAATACATCCAACACGTCCAACCACAAACATCTAACACTTGTCCAACCACAAACACATCCAACCAAAGTATGAAGTTTTCATACATCTTAAACATCCAAAACTGAAAATTATACAAATAAAACCAAGATATGTAGCAAATCTTGCAGGAGTTAAGTATGCAGTTTCCATAATCTTTATTTTTCATACATCTTCATTTTCCATGTAGTTCCTGAGAGACCAAGAGAAATGGGAAGAGTATGTCATTATATAGACAAAGTTTTAAATCTTCTATACATGTAAAGATCTGATGGTAGACAAAAGACAAAATTAATTGAACATTCAGATGTTGCATAAGATTTGTAGACCCGATACTACACACGCTAAGCCTAATTGTCTTCCAAAAAAAGTATATTAATCTCCAGTTCCGAGATCTTAGAATCTGGAAATACTCTGGATAAAAACTCTGGATGAAGGATTTCATTAAAATTTCATGAAACATGGACATAGCACCTAGTATTGTATCCGATATGTATATTAGACAACGCGGCATGGATATGGCACCTATTCCAAACTAAAACAACAAGAAGAATGCTTTTATCCTAAATTCAAGCCTCACTATTTCAGACTAAGTAAAAGAAATTATGAGAGAAATAATTATTTATAAGGACAGTTGTTTAAAGATGAGAGGAATTAACTACTTAACAAAACAGAACATACCAGAACTAAACTTTTGTACTCTGAGATCTCATCTTGAAGTCCAATCCAATCAATTTGCTAAAGAGAGCAATGGAAGCACAAGAAAATGCAGTGAACCGCAATCGAATACATACCCAAGTTTGGATACCATAATCAAACACATACCCAAGTTTCCTGGATAAGAACACTATCTCCGGTAAGACTTAGTTTTTTGTATACATTGAAGAAGAACTTTTGAATAAAATTTTGTCATTCGTATGTGGCATTAACTTTTTTCCAAAGTCAACAATAGGGTTGGAGATGCTCTTACCAGACGAGGTGAAGTTGAAGAGAAGACGAGGTGAAGTTGAAGAGAAGTTGCTGGCCATAATTGATACATGTGCCATGTGTACTGGTATAGAATATGAAGAGGCAACAGTTGGGTATATCCTGAAACAACAATGGCATCACGAAAGAGATTTAGTTCAGCTATCAGCCAAGCAACCTGTGTATCGTCTATGTGTCATATTGTATAGTTACTTGAATCATTGAAAGTCTTAAGTTTTTGACAATGACATATATTGAATACACTTCCAGAGATTGGTTGTCCTGCTGCAATTTAATTTCACTTTTCGTGTACTAAATTTATTTATTTTGTTAGATTATTATTGTTTAAGTCAGCAGAAAAAAGGTATGCCCAAAGAGACATGATATCCATTATTAGGGTTATATACTAAAAGCATCACTTTTGTAGTAACCTTATTTTCTTAAATTTTGAATGAGAATCATATGGGCAAATGTTTGCATATTGTATTTGTTGCAAGTATTAATGCAAATGTCTGATATTCTATATTATAGATAATATGGTGTGTGGTGTCACACAGAAGATCATATTATCAGTTTCCTATAGAGTATATAAATAGTTCACAACCTAGATAGACTTGGACAATCTTTTGGAAAGGTTGTAGTATAATATGGTATTAGTCTATCTTGACTATAGGTTTATACTAGTACACTTTGTGTGTATTGAACATGACCACTTGAGGTTGTTCTCTTTGTACTGACTACATAAGAGAACAAACACCTCTGTTATTATAGATGCTTGTGCTCTTAATCCGGATATAATAACGGACATGTATATACAGTGTGTATTACTTTGACTCATAAAAGAGTGAGATTCATTATGGATCAACAACCTCTATGAATTGGGTAATAACATTGTATGTATGATGGGCTGTTGATTATAAATGGAATCCATGTCCTGATACATCGGGTTAACGATGTCCCCTTAAGGAGCTCATAAGGATTGTCATATAAACCCTGCAGGTGGATTATATCCGATATAACAAATAAAGTTGAGCGGTACTACTTAAGGATAAAAGATGTCGAATCAATATAGTTGTCAGTAACTTAATTTGATCGACGGACATACGGTATCTTAACATGGGGAGCCAAACGAGCATATAATAAAAGGAGCCCACAAACATAATTTGCGATTAGGGAGGTAGTGCAACAATAGCTCATTAGTGGACCGAGCTATTGTTAATGGGCCTGGATTGTGTGTTCGGGCTGAACACGGGATATCTAGATCCGTTAGGAGGCCTAATCCTAATTTTTCCTCATGGTCCCTGACGTAGCCTATATATATCCTCTATTCTCTGGCCGCCAGATTACGGATCAGAAATCTGAAATTTTCTCTAAATTCGTGATTCACGTAAGGAGAGAAAGAGAGGGCTGCCAAGGAGAAGAAAAGGTTGGGAGATCGTCGCCTACACGACGTCCAACTAGAGGAAGGAATACGTGCAGAAGATCTTGGGATCGTCCGCTCGAGATTGCCAGGAATTACTTGTCTCCTTTCCGCCGCAGGTATAATTTGTGAACCCTAGTTTCCGCCTATGAAGGGTTAGAACACGTATTAGATCTGTTTAACTTTCTATCGATCAATATGCACACCAAAGGAAGGGTCCAGGGAATCCCCAGTTCCATCAATTGGTATCAGAGCCACTTTGGATCTACGTATTGATTGATACGTCCATGTTGTCCAATAAAACCTGCGCTGTGTAATAGTCGGTAGATGTAGATCTGTTCTAACTCGGTTTTGTAGGCATCTTAGATCCAACTATTATGGTCCAATGCATATTTTTTTTGATTTTGTTGTTTAAATCACGGACATGTCGTGGATGTTGTTGTTGCTGTAGATGTAATTAAAATCATGAGGGTTGATCGTGCTTATTATTTTAATTTTTCAATATAGATTATGTGTGAACTCCTTCGGGAGGCATAGGATTGATGTAATTTTAATTATTTTTGATCAATTGTGATGGCGGTGGTGGCTGTTTCTGATGCCGAACGAGATGCTGGTTTTAAGCAGTCCAGAGGCAGACAGAAGATTTTCGATGAAGGAATCGACAGCCAAAACCTAAAAAAAAAACATGGATATTTTCTCTTATTTTTGGACAGCCGAACCCCGCGACCTGACCGGGCAGGTCGAACCCCGTATAGATCTGCGCAGCGCCAGATTTTGGATTCGGATAGTTGAGGACGGAGCAGCAAAGATGACCATAATAGTTGGATATTTTTTCTTATTTTTGTCATTTTGCTTTTTCTGATTATGCATGTTTATTATTGTGTGGTTGTTTTTTTTGAAAAACCAAGCCTACATTAATAATGGACAACATGGATATAATATCAACTAGTAGAAAAACCCTCATTGTTAAATAACTAAGTGGGAGAGGATTTTTATTTAGTATAAATCCTATGGTCTCCATTACTGGATTGTAGGTAATGTAATTATACTTGCGTGTTGGCTTTAGCGCTTTCCTCCATATCGGATGAGTATAATTATGGATCACCAGTACAAATTTTCTTAGGGATAATTGTAGAAAGTTACCTAGTATGTGTTCACTTCTCCATCTGAAGGAACTCATTACAAGGTAATGGACTTAGTATTAAGTAATGGCATACACTTAGATACAAATAATGGTATCCTCCCCATCGGAGTCACTGCTATTATTTGTATGACCAGAGCAAGACCAGTATATTAATTTTATTTGTCATAAAGTTATATTGACATGATAGTAAAATTAATAAGAAAAATCTACTTGAACAAAGTTGAATTTGTATACGTTCACACTATCGTGGAATGCTAAATTCATGGTGTTCAAGGTGTTGGTGAATTTCTTATTATTGTTTTGAGGGAATCAATATTTAGTTAATTCAAAAAAGTTTTTTTTGCCCTACATAATTTTATTTATGTGATTCTCAGGATTTCAAAAATGGGTTCTTTCAGTCCACTTATGGTGATTCTTAAAGAAAACAAACTTGCTGGACCTAATTATATTGACTGAAAACGTAATTTGGACATTGTTCTGACTGCTGAGGAGTACAAATATGTACTTGTTGAGGAATGCCCACCAAAGCCTGATGCTAACTCTGATGAAGAGGTCAAAGAGGCTTATAAGAAGTGGAAAAAGGCAGATGAGATGGCGCGGTGTTACATTCTGGCATCTATGTCAAATGTACTGCGACATCAGCATCAGGCCATGGCCACAGCTTATGACATGATGTATAACCTCAAGGTACTCTTTGGACATCAGAGTAGAGCAGCTAGGCAGTTTGCTATAAAATGTTTGATGAATACAAAAATGGCTGAGGGTACACCAGTAAGGAATCATGTTCTCAAGATGATGGGTCATCTGAATGAAATGGAGATCCTTGGAGCTGAAATCGATGGGAAAACTCAGGTCGATATCATTCTCGGGACTCTGTCTAAAAGTTTTGACAATTTCTGCCTTAATTACAACATGAACAAAAGGTTGTATAGTTTGGCAAAGCTTGCAAAAGAGCTACAGGATGCTGAATCTCTCTTTAGGCAGAGTGGTCATGTTTTTGTTTCTGAAAAGGCTTCTACTTCTAAGCCAAAAGGCGGTAAGAAGAAGAATAACATTCAGAAACAGGCAAACTCAGCAAAGAAGGGCATGGGACCTCAAGGCACGGTAAAAAAGCCGAAAGACAAATGTTTCAAGTGCAAAGGGTCAGGACATTGGAAGACTGATTGTCCACTTCTCAAACAAGGAAACAAAGAAGGTATATCTCATTTACTAGTAGTTGAAACATGTTTAGCGGTGTTATCTACCGGCACCTGGTATGTAGATACAGGAGCCACTAATCATGTCTGCAATACATTGTAGGGGTTCTAGGAAACCAGACGGCTCAGTGATGGAGAGATATGCTTGTTCATGGGTGATGCTACAAAAGTATCGGTCGTTGCATTAGGAGATGTTACTTTATCTTTTGGTAGAAATAAGTCTTTGACATTGAGAGATTGTCTTTATGCACCTTCACTTAGAATGAATTTAGTTTTTGTTTCTATGTTAGTTAAGGATGGATATTCAGTTTATTTTAACGACAATATTGTTATTAGAAAGAATAAACATTTTATCTGTTCTGGTGCATTGGTTGATAATTTGTATGTCATTAATCCTATTTCGCCCCAATGCAACTTATGAAAATGAATAATATGTCATCTAACTTAAATAAGAGAAAAGAACCTTCTTGTATGAACCAAACATATCTTTGGCACTTACGATTGGGGCATATTAACCTAAGAAGGATTCAAAGACTGGTTGAAGATGGACCTTTGAGTTTATTGGAAGTGGAGGCACTACCAGTCTGTGAATCCTGCTTGGAAGGTAAAATGACCAAAAGGCCTTTTACGGCAAAGGGGTATAGGGCCAAAGATGTGTTGGAATTGGTTCATTCTGATTTGTGTGGACCCATGACTATCCAAGCTAGAGGTGGCTTTGAATATTTTGTCACATTTATTGACGATTATTCAAGATATGGATACATTTATTTGATGCGCCGTAAGTCTGAGTGCTTTGAGAAATTCAAAGAGTACAAGGCTGAAACGGAGAAACGTCATGGAAAATGTATCAAGTCATTACGATCAGATCGTGGTGGCGAGTACCTCTTTGGAGAGTTTAGGGATTATTTATCAGAGGCTGGGATTGTATCCCAATTGACTGTACCTGGAACGCCCCAACAGAATGGTGTAGCCGAAAGAAGGAATAAAACTCTTATGGAGATGGTTAGATCAATGATGAGTTATTCGGATTTGCCAGATTCATTTTGGAGATATGCCTTAGAGACTGCAGCTTATATTTTGAACTTGGTTCCTTCTAAGTCAGTACCTCTTACTCCCACAGAGCTGTGGATTGGGCGTAAGCCTAGTCTGAAACATGTTAGCATTTGGGGTAGTCCAGCACATGTGCTGAATGGGAAAGAAGATAAGTTGGAATCTCGTACAGAAGTACGCTTGTTTGTAGGCTATCCAAGAGGAACGAAAGGAGGTTTATTTTATAGTCCTAAGGATCAGAAGGTCATTGTTAGCACCAATGCCCGATTCTTAGAGGAAGACTATGTGATGAACCATAAACCCACAAGTAGAGTTGTTCTACAAGAACTGAGACGTGAGACACCAAGTACTTCAATACCAACAGTACAAGAGGATGAACCACAAATAACTGCACAACGTGTCACAAATGTTACACCACAACCGATAGTGCCTCGTCGTAGTGGGAGGATTGTGATACAACCTGATAGATATATGTTCTTGGGAGAGTCGTCAGACTTCGTCCCTGAGGAACAAGATTATGATCCCTATACCTACAATGAAGCACTCCAAGATAAAGATGCAGAGTCTTGGCAAAAAGCAATGATATCTGAAATAGAATCTATGGATTCTAATCAGGTCTGGGAGCTTGTAGAACCACCCGTTAGTGTAAAAGCCATTGGATGCAAGTGGGTCTATAAGAGAAAAAGAGGATCAGACGGTAAGGTTGAAACCTTTAAAGCTCGGCTTGTAGCAAAAGGTTTTACTCAAAGAGAGGGTATCGATTATGAGGAAACCTTTTCTCCTGTAGCCATGCTTAAGTCTATTCGGATTCTTTTATCTATTGCAGCTCATCTCAATTATGAGATTTGGCAAATGGATGTCAAGACAGCTTTCCTTAATGGAAGTCTTGAGGAAGACATCTATATGCAGCAACCAGACGGGTTCATTGAAAAGGGCCAGGAGCATCTTGTTTGTAAGCTCAAGAAGTCCATTTATGGACTTAAGTAAGCTTCCAGATCTTAGAACATATGTTTTGAACAGGTGATAAAATCCTATGGATTTGATCAATGTCAGGATGAATCATGTGTATACAGAAAGTGTGACGGAAATGTGGTGGTGTTCCTAGTACTTTATGTGGATGACATCTTGCTCATTGGAAACAATGTGAAGGTATTATCTGATGTAAGGGTATGGTTATCCAAACAGTTTGATATGAAGGACTTGGGAGAAGTAGGTCACATCCTTGGGATCAAAGTTCTACGAGATCGCAAGAAAAGAATGTTGGACTTATCCCAAGCTTCCTATATCGATACTGTACTAACTCATTTTAGTATGCAAAATTCTAAGAAAGGTTTCTTACCTTTTAGACATGGAATTGCTCTATCAAAGGAGCAGTGTCCGAGGACACCTAAGGAGATAGAGAACATGAAGGCAGTTTCTTATGCTTCAGCAGTAGGAAGCTTAATGTATGCAATGCTATGTACGAGACCAGACATTTGTTTTGCCGTAGGCATGGTCAGCAGATATCAGTCTAACCCAGGACAAGAGCACTGGACTGCCGTAAAGCATATTTTGAAGTACCTGAAAAGGACTAAAGAGTATATGCTAGTTTACCAGGCAGATAGTTTAGTTCCCTTGGGGTATACAGACTCAGATTTTCAGTCAGATAGGGATTCCAGGAAATCTACCTCAGGTTATGTGTTTACTTTGGGAGGTGGAGCCATTGTGTGGAGGAGTATCAAGCAAAAATGTATTGCTGATTCCACCATGGAAGCCGAGTATGTGGCAGCCTCTGAGGCAGCCAAAGAAGCGGTTTGGCTCAGAAACTTTCTGTTGGACTTGGATGTGGTACCTAGTTTGCCTAAGTCTATTACACTTTATTGTGATAATAGTGGTGTAGTTGCAAACTCGAAGGAACCACGAGCCCATAAGACAGGCAAACATATTGAGCGCAAGTACCACCTGATACGAGATTTCGTAAAGAAATAAAAAGTTGCTGTGATCAAGATAGCATCAACCGACAACCTAGCTGATCCCTTTACAAAGATCTTACTAGCTAAGGCTTTTGACAGTCATGTTGAGGGAATGGGAGTCAGATGTGTAGCAGCATGGCTTTAAGTATAAGTGGGAGATTTGTAACAGTATACTGAAAAGCAATGCTTTGAGTATAAGTGGGAGATTGTTAGGGTTATATACTAAAAGCATCACTTTTGTAGTAACCTTATTTCCTTAAATTTTGAATGAGAATCATATGGGCAAATGTTTGCATATTCTATTTGTTGCAAGTATTAATACAAATATCTGATATTCTATATTGTAGATAATATGGTGTGTGGTGTCACACAGAAGATCATATTATCAGTTTCCTATGGAGTATATAAATAGTTCACAACCTAGATGGACTTGGACAATCTATTGGAAAGGTTGTAGTGTAATATGGTATTAGTCTATCTTGACTATAGGTTTACACTAGTACACTTTGTGTGTATTGAACAGGACCACTTGAGGTTGTTCTCTTTGTACTGACTATATAAGAGAATAAACACCTCAGTTATTATGGATGCTTGTGCTCTTAATCCGGATATAATAACGGACATGTATATACAGTGTGCATTACTTTGACTCATAAAAGAGTGAGATTCATTATGGATCAACAACCTCTATGAATTGGGTAATAACATTGTATGTATGATGGGCTGTTGATTATAAATGGAATCCATGTCCCGATACATCGGGTTGACGATGTCCCCTTAAGGAGCTCATAAGGATTGTCATGTAAACCCTGCAGGTGGATTATATCCGATATGACAAATAAAGTTGAGCGGTACTACTTAAGGATAAAAGATGTCGAATCAAAATAGTTGTCAGTAACTTAATTTGATCGACGGACATACAATATCTTAACATGGGGAGCCAAACGAGCATATAATAAAAGGAGCCCACAAACATAATTTGGGATTAGGGAGGTAGTGCAACAATAGCTCATTAGTGGACCGAGCTATTGTTAATGGACCTGGATTGTGTGTTCGGGCTGAACAGGGATATCCAGATCCGTTAGGAGGCCTAACCCTAATTTCTCCTCATGGTCCCTGCCGTAGCCTATATATATCCTCTATTCTCTGGCCGCCAGATTACAGATCAGAAATCTGAAATTTTCTCTAAATTCGTGATTCACGTAAGGAGAGAAAGAGAGGGCTGCCAAGGAGAAAAAAAGATTGGGAGATCGTCGCCCACACGACGTCCAACTAGAGGAAGGAATACGTGCAGAAGATCTTGGGGTCGTCCGTTCGAGATTGCCAGGAATTACTTGTCTCCTTTCCGCCGCAGGTATAATTCGTGAACCCTAGTTTTCGCCTATGAAGGGTTAGAACACGTATTAGATCTGTTTAACTTTCTATCGATCAATACGCACACCAAAGGAAGGGTCCTGGGAATCCCCAGTTCCATCAATCCATATGTATGAATGAGGGGAAAGGCTAAGTTATAAAACACAATCTAATACTTACAAATTGTTGCTGGAAGTTGGATAGCTAATTAGACTTATTAAGTAATAAAGGACATGGTTAACCAAAACTATCAAAAAGTGTGAAGAAAAATAGTCCCGAATCATCGTTAGAGGAATAAATGCAAGGATAAAAATACCAAACATTTTTTCGCTGATGAACCAGAACTCCACAGTAGGATCCTCACATTGAAGTTAAAAGGAGCAGTACAGTTAGCCTCGGCGTGACAGTGAACCTTCCATTTATAGCAACTTGCAAAGACTTAAGGCTCTACCCATGGGGCAAATGGTAGCTCAGTTCTGGAAAGAAAAGGGAAACAAGAAGGCTCATAACCTACAAATTCCGTTCATGCAAGTCTCGACCGTAATACATGAAATCAAATCTGCAGAAAAAGTAAACGAAGTCCCATTAGAGAAAATACATGGAATTCCTTCCAATTACATGATGTCAAAGAACTATCAAACAAACATGCTCCAATTGGAAAGGCAAAAAAAAACAATGCTTCCCATATTAAGAATCTATTACACAGATTGTAGTAGAGAAGGAGAAACTGTCTCAACATATTTCATCATGTTCTGATAAAAACAAGGGGGACAAGAATTGGGTCTACAAGAGGGCTTTTGCTTGGTTGCATCCTACATAAGGAGAAAGTGTCTCAACATTTTTGTGAAGTTCTAGTTGCAGGATGAAACAAGTTTCCTTTGATTTTTTTAATACTCGAGTAGTGTATCTTTCACTTGCTATGTTGTTCTTCAGATTCTACATAGTGCTTAAGAACCAGAGAAACTAGTATATATACCTTTTCCTTGCAAATTATTTTCTCCAGATTTTACATGATTCCCAAGTGATTGCTTTCTTGCAAATTCTTTGAAAAATTCAACCAACTTGCTCATTTCATGTATATTCAATCTGAATATTTTAACTGCATATAATATTAGACCATACTACACCATACCAATTTTTAAAAACCTTAAGAAGCTTTTAAAAGAAAATCTCAAATGAATTAAAATATATTAGGGCAACCAATGAAGAGATATTCTTCTTTTACAGAGGTGTCAATGTTTCTGAACCATGTAGTCAAATGTCCAAGTCAATAACATATGAAAACCCCCCAAAAAAATACAACCAATAGATTTTGATGGATGGAACTAACGGATAGAATTCTTTATGCATTTTACAAAAAGCATTCAATAAGCCCGATATTGTGTATTTTGTGTAGGTCAGTTATCATAATATTTAACATAAAGGAATACTTAACAAAATAACTTGTAAATAAATTAATACTAGTTAAGAAATGAAGAATGACATAAAGTTCATGCGAAGGCAATGTTGCAATACCTGATCAATGTCGATAATATACATACTTACAAGGGGTAACTTCTTTCCCAACTCTTCAAGTATAGGGAAGAGTTGAAAATTTGCAACTGTAATAAGAAAAGAACTTCTTCACCAATGGTTGACTTCAAATCCCCCACTCTTCAAGTACGCCAAAATGTTGACCTTTTTTTTGTTGGCCGAAGCTTACAAAAAAGCCAGAAATGGCCAAGACTTTCATTCATTTTTCTAAATTAAGCAAAAATATGCAATAACTTGTTTTCCTTCCTTGTAACTGCTTCCGAAAACAGAATGGGAGATCATATCCAGGGTTAGCTCCTGAAGCTCATATATATGAAGTGCTTACATAGTCCTCTTTGGGCATTATCTTAAGGGATGACGGTAATGTTAGTTTCATAAGAACCTTACAAGCATAAACTCGAACACCTAAAAAGCATAAACTCGAACATCTTATAAGCATAAAAATCTAGAATATTATAGTATTCTGGTAAGCTAGAACCTTACAAGAATAAACTCGAACACCTTACAAGCATATATGTTACCTATAACCATGACATAATCCTTACCCTTTTCCAGAATTAAAATCATGCAATGAACAAAACGTAAATCCTTACCTTGGCTGAGTCGGGATCAATGTATAGCAACAACTTCTCTAACGCGGCCGAGATGGTGCATGTGTCGACAAAAAAAAAGATTTGTATTAGTATTGTTACTGAAGAACCAAAGTAGAAGTATAGGAAAGTTTATAGCTGACTTTAATATGAAGCATGACATAGAAACTAAAATCAATTACAAACTAAAAAATTCGAATTTGGTTTAATTATTTCAAGCTAGGAACAACCTACACTCCGAGAGGTCTTACTGTACACGGAGAGAGGCTCGCAGAGCGCGCAGGTCCAAATGCCGTCGAGCTCCAGATCGGACGACCAGGAGCCGCCGCAGTCGGGGATGTCGATCGGGGCAGGGGTGGGGGAGAGGCGGTCCCCGCGAAAGCCGATGGCGACGCGGCACCCGTCCACGAGCGACGTAAAGAAGACGTCACGGAGGTTGCTGTCGCTGTCGATCTCGGCGGCAATCGGACGCCCTTGCCATGGGAAATCGAACACTTCCAGCTTCCGTGCCGGCGGGAGGTCGAATTTCTCCTCGACGTTGTCGACGTCTTCGAAGCAGTCGGCTTCGGTTGTCGACGCCCGCTTCTTCTTGTTCTGCTACTGCTGCTGGTTCTTCTTTGGTTTGGCTTCTCGAACGGGCCGTGATGACTAACCCGATGCACCTCTTCGATGGATATAGGGTTAGGATTTGGGGACGAGATTAGGTGGATTTGGGATTAGGGTTTGGGTCTATAGGAGAAGAAAGGAGGAGGAAGAGAAAGAATAGGAGAATGGAGATTTAGAGGAGGAAGAGGAGAAGGGAGATATAGATTTGAGCTCTCCTTTTCCATCGACTGGTGGATGAGAGAGATGGAGAAATATAAAGGAGAGGAAAGAATCCGAAAATAAATGAAACGGGATGGAATGACTAACGTCAATATAGATTTACATTTCAAAAAAATTACCAAAATGGCAGCTGAAAAAATTGTGCCAATTTTTTTAGCATATATTAGTTGACGGTTATTACCGAACAGTCACTAAACAAAAGGTTGTTTCTTGATGGATCCTCTAAAACCGTCAAGTATTATGCTGTAAGATTACTAAATTAACATAAAATAAGGCATTTCTTGACGTAAGGCTAAATCCGTCAAGATAACCCATTTTTTTGACGGTTTTTCACAACCATCAACTTATAAACCGTCAAAAATCATTATTTTTTTGTAGTGTCTATCAAGAAGTCCTAACTGTGATTGAGTAACTCCTATCATAACCTAGAACCTACATCCTAATAGCAGGCTCGTAATTAGTACTCTAAGTCGAGCACCATTACGAAATCGTACTAGTTGCGACTCTGATCTGTACAGGCCACCACAAAAATGTGTCACGATTCGTACCCTATTTAGGGGCACGAGCACGTGGGTACGTCCAGCCTACGCTGCAGAGTCGACGGTAGAATATTGTATAGGTCAACTCGAACATATAACACCTAGACACAATGTAATATAACCTGACATCTCCGTACGGAGGAATATAATTGTAACTCAATCACATGAAATTTAAGGAAGATAAGCACGAATATGATAGAGAATAAATAGAAATAGATAGACTGAAATAGATGCAAAATCACAATCACAAGTTCAAAATTTAAGACAACACAAATCCCAAATAAATACTACATGTCCAAAGTAACAAGCTGGAATGCAATCCAGTCAAACCTAACTAATCTAGGTCACTACAGGCGGTGCGTCCTCTATGGACACCGGCTCCACAGGAAGATCCTGGTCGAAGTCTCCATCTATGCCAAACCCGTAGAAGGTTGAGAAATCTGCATCTAAGTCCTTTGTAAAACAATGGGGGTTATTCTATCAGGATATGAGCAAGTACAAACGTCAACATCAGTTCCATATGAATTGACAAATACTATAAGAGACAATTATAATAGAATACAAGATCAAATATCATGACTGAAAGTAAAATAGTACAAGTGAACTGAATATCATGTCAAGGTGTAAAATACAGGAATGTACAACAGTACAGGAATATCTGATATATAATATAAATATAAACAGTGCTTTGAGATATTAGAGCTTAATTTGAATTTTTACTTAATTTGAACAATATAAATGTAAATGTAAATATCTGATGTACAATGTTAATATCTGATGTACAATGTAAATGTAAATATAAACAATATTTTAAAATACTGGTCATTTATGACTTTGTGCTTAAATTAAATTTTGATAAATTAATAATGTGCTAATTAATATATTAGGCCATAACCTAGAATTGTCCTAATCTAGATGTTAGTCATGAGCCTATATATTTAATAGAAGTTTCTAACTAGATGACAAGATTAGAGATATCTAAATATTATAGCTAAGTAGGATATTTAGCTTGAAACCCTAATTTACTTGGGCCTTAAGTTGGAAGGCTTAGATTTCACTAGAGGGAAGTCCCTTAGCCTACCATTGAACTAAAACCTAACACTAGACTAATGTGGCCGGCCAAGCAAGCCCCCCGTCCCCTATATAAGCATCACATTGATGCATCTTGCCTCTTTTCGTTACACACATAAACCCTAATTTGTGTTCTTCAAATTAACTCCAAATTGGGCCTAATCATTTGCAATAAACTCCCCTAGTGTAGAGAAAGCCTCTAAAAGCTAGCTAGCAAGGATTTGGAGCTGATTGACCATTGGAAGTGGAGGGATTTGACTCTCAAGTGCACTTACATTGAGATTCCAACTCTCAATAGGTAATGGCCTCTAAACCTATTTTTTTTTCTGATTTCTTTCTATAGATGCATTCATTTACGGTTTCTTAGCTGTAGACCAAGTTTAGTAAGAAATCAAATCCATTTGATATGTGTATTGGAGGTGTATCGGAGTGTAGTGTAAAGTGTTTGGTGAAATGCCACTTAGAAATTTATATTATCGTTTTCCAAAACTAATTTCATAATTTTGTAGCTCTATATGTGGGGGTTATTATTCTCTGTGACTGAGGTGATTTGGACATATTTTTTGTGTCCAAAATTGGACACGGGATGTCATACGACGAAGTAGTGCACTGCCCTGATGACAAGAGTCTCGTACAAAGTGGACACGCCACTTGGACACGAGATACTTGACACAGAGGAAGGGGCAATGACTGTCAGGCCCCTCCCAAAGTTTCAGGTGAGTTGGTGTCATGTCGAGTGAGTTATGACACTCGTACTGATTCGTCCACACATATACACACGTGCATAGTATTCTCTGATACGTGTTTGTATCTCGGACATGAAACACAAAGGACACGATGCAGGAACATGGACACTAAGCCCTAGACCTAGGCTACCTGTGGACATGAGACAAGACACGAATTTGTGTGTGTCGGGTCGTAGATGATTCAACATGCGTGCACGAGACAGTGTACTGCACTGTCTCTGATACGAACTGGACACTTGGGATTAGACACGAATTAGACACTGGTTTAGACACGAATGACACCCCCTTTGCGGACATCATGTGTGGTCTCATACCACCGTCCTATTCTTCCAGTTTCACTTGAATTTGGGGTTCAAATGTGTTATGTTGAGTTATTGGGTTGAGTTGCACTTAACTAAATAGTGAGATAGGTTTAGTTTTTTCAATTTTATGAAGATTGTTTGAGGATATAGACACTGGTTCGCACATATTCGCACTCCTAAATTTCTATATATTTTTTAAATAAATTTGGTACCGATTTTTTTATTTTGTATTTATACGTCGCGTAGTTGTATTGTACGTCGCGCGCAAAAATTTTATTTTTCGTAATTGTTCGACGAGTGCGAATATGTGCCAGCATACATATTTTGGAAAAATATTTTTTCTATTTTTTATAGTTTCAAAATAATATACACAATAATTATTTTGTTATCATACCAAAGTTTCCAAATTATTATTTTATTTATTTTATTTATAAAAGTCTTTCGTTTATAACAGTTATTATTAATAAATGAAAATTCTTCGTGCATACATATATTTCATAAATATTTTATTAGTTTATTTTAAATAATAATGTAATTTTTGAAATTATTATTATATGTATTTTTTAAAAATATATTTTGAAATTTTTGTGGCAATTTAAATCTTTGATTGGATTTTTATGGATTTGATTTAAAAAGTTTAAATTTAAAGATAAATTTTATATTTAATTTAAGTTTAGATTACCTAGATTTAAATTAGAATTTAATTTGGATTTAGATTGATTGTATTAATTTAATTTAATAACGGAATTATCTAAATTGGGTTTAAATTACTCCTAATCCTTATCTAATTGGGAATTTTCATATCCTATAAAAGGCAGGTACTCTTCCAAATTTCTATCATTCATTATTCTTTCACAATATTTCCACCATAAGTGTACGTGCATCGTGTCGGTAACCATATTTCTTTCTATTAATTTTTCTATTACAATTAAAGTCTCCGTCGTGTCCGACAACCCCGGACACGACGCACCCCTATCCCGCAAGCCCTGTGTCTTTCACCCGTACACCCCTAAACCTAACAGTATCCCTGGCCGGAACAGCGTCACCCCAACCCTAGACAACCACCGCACCCTCTGCTACCATCCCGACTAAAACTCCTCCGCCTGCACCACCCCACGTCCGGCCTCCTCCTTCCTAAACTTCTAGATCATCGCCACCGCATCCTAACCACCACCAGTGCCGCCGTCTCCTTCAAACTGCCCGACACCCAAAACCACCACCAACTACAATACTAGCCGCCACAGCCATTACCACCACCATCAAATAAACCACCATCCTGGCCCTCACTATCGTGATCCGATATCCCTTTCCCGACCAAACCAGGCCGATGACACCCACATCATCCTGCGCCGCCCGCACATTCTCTATCACCGCCACACAGAAAAAAAAATTCAAAAACCCCTCTTACATGTCCGCTGCCACCGTCCTCTTGCCCGCATCGCCGATCTCCGACGAGCCGCGTGGCCAGATCCGGTCCTCCCTACCGCCGCCGACCTCCGTCCCAATACCTTGACCACCTCCGCTGCGCCTGAGTGCGCTCGTCGCCGTGCCTGAGTGTGCCGCCTCTTCCAGACCATCCTCGCTCCCTGTCGCCCATGGCCATCGTGCCCCGTCCGAACAAACCTCCGCCTCTTCGCCCTCAGCACCGGGCCGCCACCACTTGGCCCCACTAGTCCAGCGCCGCGGCCGCACTGGCGAAGGGACGTCGGTGAGCGCGCTTCCCCTCCGCGACCACCGTGGCTGAGAACCCTCTCCGCCTCGTCGCCCCTTCCTCCTCTTCTGCGCTCTCTCCTCCGGCCCGCTCCCTTTAGCAACTCCGGCCCTCTCCGTGAAACCCTCTCTCTTCCGCCCCCTTCTTCTCCAGTCGTCGACCCTCGCTCTCCTACTCTCTCCCTCTCTCCGTTTTTTTTTCTTCTTTCACTCTTTCTCTCTCCATCTGGTTTTCCTTTCCTATTTATTTCCATTATTGCTAAGCTCTTTGAACGAGAGAACTCAAAAGTACTCAATTAGTATTATTTTTTTTTGTGATTAAGGGATCAGCTCAAATTTTGGGTTTTTTTATTTTTTTCTTTTATTTATTTATTTTATTAAACTTATATTTTTACATTACAATATAGCTACTCAGATTTTATTAAGTATAATGTTCTTATTATTAATATTGGTATAGAGAACAGCAGCCTAAGGATTGCCATTAATTTATTATTTTAGTAATGTTTTAAGCTACAGTATCCATATACCACTATATTAGTTTACAAAGTATTCTTTTATTGATAAAAAAATATATAGTTATTAGTATTATTATTATTATTATTACTTTTCTTAAATTAAATAAATGTATTCCTCAAAATTTACTTATAACTAAATTTAGTATTTTACTTGGCCACTTTTATAAAATTTTGGGATAGAAACCCTAAATATATTACTGCGTTATTCTTAAATAATTTAAAATAGCTTGCGACTTAAAAAGTGTATTTTGACAAACTTAGTGTTTTGCCTGAAAACCATTTTTTCGTTATCTTCAAATATTTATTTAAAAACTATTTTAGCTAATAGGAAAATATTTTCGAGTATTATAAATAGTTTTCTAAAAATGTATATATTTTTAATTATCAAATTCCTTCGATTATCTTCCTCTTCTGCGATTAGCCCATTCTCCCTATACCCTAGCTAACTCCGTACCTTCATTATGTCCACCCTAACTAATTTGACCGTCCTGGACTCGATGGAACCATCCGTGCTGCCAACAGAGGTCCCCTTGTATAGTTGTTACCCAAGGTCGCAGTTCGTGCCACATTGATCATTGCAGTACACCAGGCGTCCTACCAGACAAGACACCTTGCCATTTGCTGTTTATTTATTTTAGCTCATATTTCATGCATTATTCATTATTTTTTTATGCAAAATAAACTATGATACATGGCATAACCTGTTAGAACTTACTGTTCAGTTATATTTCCTACTATTTATTATTTTTTTTTACACATTAAACCTAGATTTAAGGGACCACCTTGTGTGTTGCATTCATTGGCCTTGACACGTTGTAACACGAAGTTGTGTGTCGCATGTAGAACACGGACCGGTATGACTGGCTGGCCACCGGTGAGTATAAGCCGTGCGATAGGAATAACCGCTAATAGATGTTGCATGCTTAGTTTGACTTAGCGGTTATAGAGGTTTTCTGTTGCGGATACAACATAGTAGGCATTGGGCGGGGAGGACAATTCTTTAGCGTATGGGCTTCGATGCACTTTTTCTTGTGACCCGGAAGCTCCGCTGGAGATACGGGGTTGATGACCCATGATTACTGATGGCCACTGACGTTCTGCGGAACGTTATGCTCTTACTGATTGGGCCTCTGGTGCCCCAAGTGGGGACCATGCCGATCCTATTTAGCCAGGGCCCATGCGTAGGAAGAATTATTCTTAACTACATTTCATTTAGAATAGTTTGGCTACCTTATCCGTTAGGTAAGAGTACTTTTGGTTTGGGTACTTATATCTGAACGTGGCTTGGAACAATAACTTGTCGCGGATTAGTTCGTCACATCTTGTCCTTGTTTGGTTGTTGGTGTGACTTACTACTCCGATGAGAAGGTATTGAAACTTGTTGGGGTCCGGATACCATATTGGATTCATAGCATGGAAAGATACGTCATCGTGAATTAGTTTACCATCTCCTGTCCTTGTTTGGTTGGGGGGATGGTAAGCTAGTTCAATAAGGTGTGTATTGGACCATGTTATAATTCAATTGACTTATTTATTTGAGCAATATTTATTCAGTTTATATGGCATGATATTATGTGTTTTGTTACGTCCCTCTGAGGACCTGGTTATCTCTCCAGGTGTGTGCTCTTGTCTTTCGCAGGTGCTCTAGCTCTAGCCGTGACCATCTCTATTTCTTCGAGGATGATTGTGCTTGGATCGTCTTCGCTTCGCTCGCCAAATTCATTTATTTTCTTATGTATTTTTTCTTTACTTGTTGGTAGTGGATTTGTCTCCGCCCAATATATTGTATCAAGACAATTCATTATCATTATATTATATCTTTTATTCATTTATTTTGTGTGGATGAGATTAGTTATGGTTCTACTGCATTTTACAGCTTAAGTATTCATACGAGGTTTCCATATATTGTAGTGTACTTCGTATGTATACAGCTGGCATGTCTACGTTCCTAGTCCTACGTATTTTGGGACTGGGGCGTTATATATTTTTGTGGTGGCCCATGCAGGTCAAGATAAATTGTTTGGTTACTTTACCGTACCAAGCAAGCCTGCGTATAGGATTAGAGTCTAGGATCTCATCCACATACTTGACCTCTTTTCTAGGTTTTATCTACCGTTTGACTCATTGATTTCCATCTTACTTGATTCCTTCTATCGTAATTCTTATCTTCCCTTCGTACTTGCTAAAGGTTAGACAGATGATCCCTACTAGTTAGACATGTTTTTGTCCCAAAACACCATAAGTTTAATTCTTTTAAGTTGGGTAGAATGCCTTATGACCTAGCAACCCCTTTGACCTAGTGACTTATATTAGCAAGTTTACTTAGATTCTAGAATCTAGAGGACCTTAACCCGTCTAGCCAACCAAGGACTTGGACAAGAAGACTATAGGACGACTGTATAAAGACCATCACAGGACATGACTTAGATCCTTTAGAAGTAAGACTATTCTCTCCCTCAATTTTAAACTCTCGTGCCTATAATTTTACTCTCTTGACAAATGTTGCTACTATAACCTAGATTTGCAAGATTCATTGATTTATCGAGCTTGTTCACGACATATGTTATTGGAAGAGCTCCCACTAACATATTGTCTAATCAGAACCGGTGCACAATGGTCTGATCTACCAAGTGCACTTTGGTTCGCTTTATTCTATCGTTCTTCGTGGATGGGGACATAGCTAAACTTGTCCTCTAGAGTCCCATCCGCGACTGCCTTGGCAACTCCTTTTGAATTATTCGGTCGCCTTTGAATCACGTATTCGTATTCGATAATATCGTCCTTGAACTCCTTATTGCTTTTGCCTTCACCTATTTTAGAAGGACGAAAGCATGGTACTAAAACTTCCTCTAGCTTTCCTATCGATTATGACCATTATCACTCGATGTTGCTATATCTTCATCCTAAACTACTCCTCCATTTCTTGACCCTATCATAACCATCTAATCACTTAAATTAGGTTTGAACTTAATTCGTTCTTTTAATCGTGCTATCAACCTACTCTTAAGAAAGCCTATCTTTGTTTGCCATGAAATATAAAAGAACAGAACAATTATCGGAGGACTGGACTTTTACTTCACAATACAAACTCGCTTGTACAAAGAAAGCCTAGGAACGAAAACCTAGGTACAGCAATCTAAGTACAATTGTTTATTTTAGATTTTGGGGGTGACGATAGAGGCTCGGAAAAGCGACGACAACTCTGCCTTACTCCTTGGACGATCGGATGCAGCCTTGACTCCGGGGAAGAACTGCTTGGCATTGAGGAAATGCTCTCTTTTCTTTCTCTGTATGTCTCTCTCTCTCTGTGTCTCTCTCCTGTCTATATCTTCTCACAAGGGAATGGCACCTTGCTATTTATAAGAGTGGAGGGCATCATTAGGGTTTGCAATGATTACCCATTCTTGAAAGTCGGCGGCTAAGGATCACTGGATCTGGGCCGTCCATCCTGAATATACGAGATTTGAGCAATAAATGTGATTGCATCACATCTTTTGTGGGTAATTAATTATGATTGACATAAATCCTCCTGATTTGTCAACCTCGGATTTTTCGACACGTGTCATTAATTTGTCTGATTACAAATGATCTGATTTAATCCCAATATTTTATTGGGATTTGTTGAGGGATTTCGATCAATTTGATGCCACGTGTCCCACTATCATGCCATGTGTCTTAACCGCAAGCCACTGCAGAAATCTGAGCCGCAGGAAGGTTGCTCCTCATTGAGCCGCATAAGGATGGCCACGTGTCAAGGCTGTTTGAGAGTGCCCCTCTGAACATTTGAACCGCATGGTAATGATTTGAACCGCATGAGGATAGTTTTCGTGAGCCGTATGGGGATAGTCTTCGTGAGCCGCATGGAGCTAGTCTTCGTGAGCCGCATGGGGCTAGTCTTCGTGAGCCGCATGGGGCTAATCTTTATGAGCCGCATGGGGCTAATCTTCGTGAGCCGCATGCGGCTCTCCACATGTCAAGGCTGCGTGACATTTTCTGGATCTCGGGAGATTGTGTCAGAGATTTCCTTCATTTTCCTAGGAGTCTGCCATTATGACAGAGTCATAATTGCATCTTTGTGTCAGAACTGTCGCCTTGTTAGAGCTGTCAGCCGTCAAGGCATTTAATACGGTACAGGACAAAGGGAAGAGCTGTTTGCAAGCCACGTGGCTTCTCTCTGGGCCGCATGAAACTTATTGAGCCGCATAGACACTTGAGCCGCATAGATCCCTGAGCCGTATGAGTTTTCTGAGCCGCATGGGGCTCCCTGGCCGCATGGATCTTTTCTTTATTCTTTTTCATTCTTCTACAAGACCCCCTTCAAAGTTTTCAATTTGCAAAATTGAAATACTTTGAATAAGAAGCATGGCCATGTATAAATTCTTCTGGCCGCATATGATGTCCTGGCCGCATGGATGTCTTGGCCGCAGGGACGTTTTAGCCGTATGGATGTTTCAGTCGCAGGGACTTTCGGGCCACATAGATGTCTCAGCCGCAGGGACTTTCGGCCACGTCATCTTGCCACGTATGGAGATCTTTTGCATTTAATGCTGTTTGATTTGCTGTCAGTTTTAAGGTCACTTTTCGGGGTAGAATCCCAGGAGTCTGGCCTTCATTTTAGGCGGCTCGCCTCGATAACCGAAGAGTTGGTTTTCGTTCCGCACGAGAATCGAAGCACCTTGGTTTTGTTTATAAATATGGATAAATTCAGTCGGAGGGGATTTCTCTACTTTCTCTTTCGTCCCCAACTATTGCTGTCTTACCTTTCCTTCCCTATCTCCTTTCTCCGACCGACGGAAATGGCCCCCAAATCTTCCAAGGTCGCCTCTGCTGCTGCGAAAGGCAAGAAGGCGGCTTCCTCGTCGGCCGTCATGCCCGAAGTGCATCCCGATGTCTACCCTGCTTTCAAGGGTAAGGATTGCTTTTGAATTCTTTGAACCCTAAGAACCCATGGCTCTGTTGCATGATTTATGCACAAGGCTTCGTTTGAACCGCCCAAGTTTGATCGTGATGGAGCCGCATATGTTGTATGGGCCGCATGACCCTCCCACATCCGAGCCGCATAGGAGATGCCCTATGTTTGAGCCGCATGAGAAGGATTTGAGTTGCAGGATTACTTCTGGATATGAACCGCATGAAGTCTCCTTTAAACGGAGCCGCATATGTTTCTGACAAACTGAACCGTATAGCATTCTGCTAAGTCACGCCGCATAATCTCTTCTGCTAGATAGAATCGCATAAGTTCAACTAAACCGCATAAGCTATCGAACCAGTGTGACATGGAACTCCCAACTGAATTAGGCCGCATGAGGCTGTATTGACCCGAACCGCATAGGCTCTATTGAAGCCGTGCTCCTGAAGCCCAGCTGAAATTGAGCCGCATAAGGCTTTGTTGATCCGAGCTGCGTAGGCTCGTAGAAACTTCTTTTTGAGAATTTTTTAAGTGGTTTCGTTTTAACCATCTTTTAATCCTGTTTCTTTTTGTCCTTTTCCAGTGAACCTCCAAACCAACCCGGTAGGAGAGCTTCTTGTGGGTTCAGCTCAATTTGCCGTGGGCGTACGGCTCGATGGCTTAATTCAACATATAATGGATCAACTTTCCGCTAATGAACCTTTGGAGAGGGTGGCTGCCATCAACAACCAGCCTTTCTACTTCCTTTGTACTATGATGAATTCGGGGAGACTGGACGGAGAATATCTGAAACCAGCTTTTCTTTTTGGAGATGCTTTATCCATAAAGAACTCCCGAATGCTGGACGTTTCTGAGAACTGGGACTTCACTGTGGACGAGGTGGAGATCCATATTCCCGAGATGGAACGGTATTTTTCCCTCTCGTGGTTTAATATGGTACCGTTGGGCAGGACAATGGTGGGCTCCCTAACTCCCACCCAGTCGGGGATGTTCGTGGGCAACATCCACTATAATAGGCGTACGGGGTCAGCATGTGCGGGCAGGGATTCAGTCAGTCGGAGTGTGATGGGGCTGCTTCCTGGTACTTTTATAAATGTGTCTGGTCCCAACTTCACTTTTACTCGAGCTGATACCTTCCTGAATCAGCTCGCTCGCAAGGGGTCTTATCCTGTGGACAGGTTGTCGCTGCTGAATTGGATAAACCCCATTCCTACATGGGCCAATCTTTTCTCATGGATCCTGAGGAACTATAAGGAATTCCTTCGGGAGGTTGATCTTTACTACGCCATCCGGGGTACCTGTTACGGATTGTCCATTAATAAGCCGCTGTTCATGGCCCTTTTAGAGATGTATAACCGGCGTACGGGGACTTTCTTTGCGCCCGGAGGAGAGTTGGGACTTGCTCTCCATGAAATGCATGCTGTTTCTAAGCTGCCGTGGGGAGGCGAGGCCTTTGAAGTATACACCCCGACGAACGAGGAATTCGATGATCTGGATCGACGATTCCCTGGTTTCGTCTCTGTGTACCGGGAACTGCTGTGCCACCATAGCATCTGTCACCAGACTGCTATCAAGAAGAATGATAGCTCAGAAGGGAACGCCCCCCATACCACGGCCTGGGTCGCGTATCTTTTCAAATTACGTCCTTCCGGCCGGGTTTCTTCTCGAGGTCCTCAAACCCCGGCAGAGGTAAATGATCTGATGTTGAATGCCAAAAGGTCGAGGTCCACCCGCAATAGATTTGGGAGTCGTACTGGCTCCTTCAGTTATTTCTATTATGGTACCCGGTAAATGTCTGAGAAAGCAATCTTGGCCGGGTTCCTGATGGTGTGGCTACGGAATTGCGTAGTCTCAGGAGGGACAGGTTCTACTGAAAGGATCAGCCACCACTTCATTCTTCCGACTGTAAAACTGGTCTTTAAAGTCAGACTGGCCCTTCTTCCTGCTATGGTGTGTAGCATACACCACAGCCTCCCGCCTTTTCGTCTAAAGTCATTACTCGCGAGACGATGCTAGACTTTGAGCGGATAGAGCTACCATACCATTATCTCATGGGGTGGTTATTGATGCATTACCGGTCGTTGATGAGGCCCGGAATAGAGGATGATGTTACTGCTGATGACGCCTTCCTTTTCTGATACCATCATCAGTCTTGGGAGTATGACACCATGTCGGCTTGTCGGAGGGCGTTGGCGAGAGTTGACGGGCCCGACTTTTTTGTGTCTCTTCCTCAATTTACCCCTAGAGAAGTGAGGGGGGTACACGTCGATGGCCTTGAACCTCCCCAACTCTTATCTGAGAAGATGCTTCTTTGGCTGCGTAATATTTGCCCCGCGCACCTAGTATATCGTTATCGAAATAACGTATACCTGGAGCCTTATTTGCCCAGTAGATTTTCCCGTCAATTCGGGTATAGTCAGCTGTTCCTCGATTGCCCCAGTGCTTGCCTGGGCTTTGAGGGCAGCGTCCTCGATGGTATCAGGGCTTGGCATTATTACAATGCGGTCCATACCCGGGCTAGCTTCTCGGTCCCTGACGCTAAGACGTCAGGGGATATTTTATATATGGCTGCCCTTTATCATGTTGCGGCGAGCAAGCTTCCTGTTAACTTTGACATGAGTACCAGCTTCATTGCTGGCACTGGCTTGGCCGAGAAGCCCGAGGGATCCAAGAAGAGAAAGAGAAGGGCGAATAGGGTTCCTGTGCCGGACTCGGAATCCACTGCGGCGGACGAAGAGGATGATGAGCAGGACGTCGATGACTCGTCGCATTCCTCGGACAAGGAAGTTGGGGATCAGCCACATATTATGTCGGATGAAATGGTGGCGGGTCAGCCGCCTTCTGGGCCTGACAAGGTGGTGGAGGATCAACCACCTGTTGTGCCTGGTCCATCGCGTAAGCGAAGCAGGCACGTGTTTACTGATGATGGCAGAACCTTCTCCATGAAGCACGCTGCGGTAAGACGTCGCAAGCTGTTTATTGATGATGTTGACGCTATTTCTGAGGTGATTTTGAATTTCAACTACCTCCTTCTTCTTTCTCTATGTTATGGGGTAATTATTTTTTCTTTTGCTCTTTACAGGCATCGGATGAGTCTGCTTCTTGGGACCCGATTGCCGAGGTCGACCCGGTCTTGTCCAATTTGGTCAATGATGTGTGCACCGCCATCATTTTTGTTGGGGTTCTTCCGGAGGCGGCCGAGGAGTCTCACCTTGCTGAGACCTCAACCCAGGGGGATAGGGGCTCTACTACGCCCGTCCCCGAGACATGAATTTCAACAGGATGACACTGATCTGGCTGGCTCCCTTTCAGGGATGGCTGGGACAGGGAAACCAGTTGGATTCGACTCGGAAGCTGCGGGTGGAGAGACTATGCCAGCTGCGAACGAGCCGCAGCCTCCATACTCTTCCCCTGGTAAGATAAGCCAAATCTTAACTTGTGAGAGAGTCTACTTGTTCCATCGTCCTGTCCTTTGAGTTACGTCGATTAATGGTTACCTTGGACGTACAGGTCCCACCCCTTTATTGCCGGTGACGGACATTGTCAGGGCGGACTCTACCGGAAGGGATCTGATGGAAGCACGTGTGCTTCCTTCTTTTCCAACCTATATTGAGAGGCCTTCAGCTGGGTCGAGTTCGGGGGCCCAAGTGGCAGCACAGCTGGGGCGAGGGACAATGCTTCCTGCGTCCTCCTCCCCGAATATGGTTTCAGGGATTAACCTTTCCGCCTTGCCAAGTATCCAAGCTCTTCGGGTGGCGGAAGAGGAGCTAGCTGCTATTCATGCATCTTTCCGCACAGAATTTGTTTCCATGGTGGCGGGGACGGCAAGTTCTGAGGCTACTCCTTCGGTACTGCCTGCCACACTCCCTTTGACGCCGTCCTCTACAGAGGTTTTGGATGAAGTGTCCCAGGATGTGGTCGACAGTTTCCATCGCCACCTGAAGAGGGGGATCGAGGCAGCTGTGGAAAGGGGAACTCCCTTTGCTATGGCCCGTCAATGCGCCGGTGGCCAGATCAATATCCTTAGAACACTCCCCGGTAGGGCGGGACTGGCTGTGCTTCTGGAGCCTAAGCTGTTAGAGGCTGATCGTCTTGTGGCCCAGTTTCGCATACTGCAGCAAGCTGATTTACCCGCGGCAATAAACCAAGAATGCAATTTCCTCATAACCGCGGTGGAGAAGGTGAGGCTTGCTCGGGAATCGATCAAGCCAACTATATTGAAGGACCGCCGAGATCTAACTCAGTTGTACGATCGATGGAGCCGTCGGACTGAAGATTGTGCAGCTCGGGAAACGGCAGCCTCCCGCGGGGTAGCTGAGACCCGAGAGCAGATCCTCGAGCTCCAGAGAAAGCTGGCTTTCCTGGAGTCCGAGCTCGAAGCTGCTCGTACTGAGAAAGGGATTGCCATTCAGGAGGCTGACAAATTTAGTAGGGGTTCTGCCAATCTAGAACTTGCCCTGAAGAAGATGGAGAACGACTGGCAGGCATATATGTATTTGAATGAGGCAGAGCAGTTATCCCAGGAGGCCGAGCGCCGAGCTAAACAGAGGCTTGAGCGGGGGACTGCCTTGGTGAGAAACCGCCTCTTGGAGTTGTGTAATGCCGAACTGTAGTCGGCTTTTCCTTCTTTTGTTCTCCTTTTCTTTTCTTTTTGAGAGGGACGTGGTCCCAAAACATGTAATGCTTTTTTCATCCTTCAAATAAAGAGTACTTTCCATTCTACCCTTCATTTGTATTGCTTGTTGTGCCTGTGGTATTGTGGTGATGTGTGCCCCGCATGGGGGACTTGTTTGTGGACCTGTTACCCCTGGCATACCTTGGTTTTAGGTACGGATAACAAGATTGATTGGGGATACCTAGAACAATTCTACGGTAAGGTGGTCGTGGGTGTTCAGGGTATCGGGAGATAGAATGCCATGGAACAGCTGGGCTCCTGGGGCATGATGAGGAATGGTGGGCCTGTACTAAGAGACTTAGCAAAGGACATTTGTGGGCCTATTGTCCTTGGCGTTCCCCGACTTAGGATACGGATAATAGGATGAAGGGGAACCAACATACTTACTCAGAGGTAATGAGGACATGACAAGTATGAGGGTCTTACCGTGGAGTCTTCCTACTCAGAGGTAATGAGGACATGGCAGGAGCGGACTCAACGGGGGATATTTGTGGTCAACAGAGGACATTTGTGGGCCTATTACCCTTGGCGTACCCTAGTTCAGGGTACGAATAATAAGATGAGAGAGGACCAACATACCTACTCAGAGGTAATGAGGACATGGTAAGTACGAAGGTTTTACCGCGGAGTCTTCCTACTCAGAGGTAATGAGGACATGGCAGGAGTAGACTCAGCGGAGAATATTTGTGGACCTATTATCCTTGGCGTACTCCGGTTGTGGGTACAGATAATAAGTCGAAAGGGAATCATCATACTTACTCAGAGGTAACAAGGACATGGCAAGCATGAAGGTTTCTTCGACGGAGCCTTTCCACTCAGAGGTAATGAGGACATGGCAGAAGTGGGCTCAATGAAGGAGGGTACATAGAACGACTCAGAGGTAATGAAGACATGGAAGTTCTATGTAAAAGGGTGATTTATTTTTGGCAGAAGTGAAATGACTTAGAGGTAATGAGGACATGGCCGTTTTGGAAATTTGTGGATCTGTTACCCTTTTTGTGCACTGGGAGTGTGGGTAGTGGATCATGAGGGAGGATCTCTTTCAGGAAGAAAGTTCAGAGGTATGGTCATACATGACTTGCTATCTGAAAGTGTGACCGGAATGTGAGTTCAGAGTCATCTGCGGGTACATAACTCGATAATTTTGAATTTGGTGGATGTGAGTTCAGCGGCACCAGCGGATACATGACTCGGTAATCTAGAATGTTGTGGATGTGAGTTCAGCGACACCAGTGGGTACATGACTCAATGATCTGGATTATTGTGAATGTGAGTTCAGCGGCACCAGCGGGTACATGACTCAATAATCTGGAATATTGTGAAAGTGAGTTCAGCGGCACCAGCGGGTACATGACTCAATAATCTGGAGTGTGTCATTTAGACATAATATTTCTTCAAGAACTTGCCGTTGACGGGCAACATGAGCAAGTCTCCATTTTGTTTTGCGAGGCGGTAAGCACCGTTGGAAAATACAGCCTCGATGATAAATGGACCTTCCCATTTTGGCTGGAACTTGTCGGCGGTCTTGTGAGTCATGACCATCGGCCTCCGGACTGCCAGAACGAGATCTTCCACCTGGAATATTCTGATTTTAACCTTCTTGTTGAAGGCTCCAGAGATGCGTGCTTGGTATAGCTCGATTCGTTGCTGAGCCAGGAGACGCTTTTCATCTAAGGCCTCTAACTCTTGTAGTCGGCGTCGGTAGTTATCATCTGTCGTCAATTAATAAGTGAGGGCGACGTAGAGTGAGGGTATTTGAGTCTCCAATGGGAGGACTGTCTCACTCCCGTACACCAGAGAAAATGGCGTGTTCCCAGTGGCTGTTCGGACTGTAGTACGGTACGCCCATAAGCATTTACCAAGCTTCTCGTTCCAGTACTAGTCGTGTTTGTTGGACGATACGAACTTCTTAAGAAGTTTGATGATTGTTTTGTTGAATGCTTCTGCCAATCCATTCGTTGCCGGATTGTATGGCGTTGAAGCAATATTCTGGATGCGATGCTTGTCGCAGAACCGATAGAAGGCGTGGCTTGCAAACTGTGGACCATTATTATGTATGATCCTTCGGGGCAGTCTAAAGCGATAGATGACGTGATGCTTGAGGAAGCTGATCACGTTTGAAGTCTTCACTTCTATAAGTGGGACAGCTTCCGCCCATTTGGAGAAGTAATCTGTGATTGTGAGTATGAAGCGCTGTCCTCGGGAGGAAGGTGGAGTAATCAGACCGATGATATCCATTCCCCATGCTTCGAACGGCCAAGATGCCACTGTCGGATATAGAAATTTGGATGGTTGGTGGATGAAGTCCGCATGGACTTGGCAAGCTTTGTACTTTCTTGCATAATCTATCGCATCTGCTACCATCGTGGGCCAGTAGTAGCCCATTCGGTGAAGACGGTCTTGCAATTTAGGGCCAGGATGATGGGCCCCGCAGACACCGTCGTGAGCTTTACGTACAGCTTCTTTGGCTTCTGCGTTTGACAGACATCGAAGCAATAATCCATCATAGGATCAGCGATACAGCATTTTCGTCTCTGTATCGTAGAAGAATCTGAGAGAACGCCTTCGGATAGAGGTGGCCTCTTTTGGGTTCTCAGGCAGGATGTCGTAGACTGCGAAGTCAATGAATGGTTGTCTCCAATCTGGGACTTCGTCGATCGTCTGAGCGGAATAACTCGCCACGAATTGAACATTGTTCTTGGGATAGACCAGTTCGTAGCCTATCACATCTACCGATTGATGAGCATAGTTCGGAACCGCTAGGGAAGCGGCAAGGCCAGCTAAGGCATCGGCTTCGATATTTTGGAGTCTGGGAACATGTTCGATGAAGAACCCCTCGAACGATGAGATGATGTTGATCGCTATTTGGTGATAGGGGATCATGTCTTCATGGAGGACCTCGTATGAGCCCCGGATCTGATTGACGATTAACTGAGAATCGCCGTATGCTTCAAGATATTCTACTCCCAGCTCTCTTGCAAGTTGGAGGCCAATGACCAAAGCGCTGTACTCGGCCACATTGTTAGAGAAGGGTTCCGTGAGGGAGTAAGAACGATTGACCACCAACCCAGAAGGGGAAACCAGCACCACCCCGACTCCGACAACGATGTTGCCTTTAGGTCCGGTCCTTGAGGCGCCATCGAAGAACATTCGCCATATATCATCGTGAGAGGTTACATGCGAGTCGGCGACCTCATCTGGGATTTCTTCATATATTCTGGACGACTCCGAGCCTGGATGGGCTGCCAAAAAGTCTGCCAGGGCTTGACCTTTAACAGCCTTTTGTGGGACGAAGATCATATGATAAGGGGATAGTAATATTGCCCATGTAGCGAGGCGAGAGCTGAGTGCCCCTGGTTTAGTTATGAGAACTCTGAGAGGGTTGACTCGTGAGATCACATGTATAGTTTGTCCTGTGACATAGTGCCGCGTCTTCTGAATGGCGAACACCAGGACGAGACATTCCTTCTCCACGGTGGTGTATCGGTGCTCTGGCCCAATCATCATTCGACTGAGGTAATATATAGCTTGTTCGTGGCCTACGTCATTGTTTTGTGCCAGCAGAGCACCGAAGGAATGTTCCATTGCTCGTACGTAGAGCAGGAATAGTTTTCCAGCAACCGGGGCCACCAGTACTGGAGGGTTCGACAAATATTCTTTGATGCTGTCGAAGGCACGCTGACATTCTTCGTCCCATACGAATGAGACGCCTTTCTTCATGAGATGGATGAATGGTCGACATCGCCCGGAGAGGTTAGAGATGAACCTCCTGATGTAAGCTAGCCTCCCTTGAAGGCCTCTGAGTTCGCGGAGATTTCTCGGGGGACCCATCTCCATAATTGCCTTCGTCTTCTCAGGGTCTACATGAATACCCTGGACGGTGATGATGAAACCCAAGAACTTTCCGCTGGATACGCCCAAGAAAGATTTCGTAGGGTTCATTTTTAAATTGTGCGCTCGCATCAGATCGAATACCGTCCTCAGATCCTGTGATGGTCTTCCTTACAGCGACTCTTGACGATGATATCATCAACATAGCACTCCACCGTCTTGCGTAAGTGGTCTCTAAAGATGATACTCATGGATCTTTGATATGTGGCGTCGGCATTCTTTAAACCGAAAGGCATGACTGTGTAGCAGTATGTGCCAATCGGTGTTCGGAATGATGTGTGCTTTTCATCGTCAGGAGACATCTTGATTTGGTTGTACCCCGAGAAGCCATCCATGAATGACATACGTTCAAAGCCGCATGTGTTGTCAATCATGATGTCTGTGATAGGGAGGGGGAATTCATCTTTGGGACATGCCTCGTTCAGATTGCGGAAGTCGATGCAGATTCGAATCTTTCCATTCTTCTTGAGGACCGAAACTATGTTGGCGACCCAATCCGGATGTTGTTCCTCACGAATGAAGCCGCTGGCTATTAGTTTATTGACTTCGGCTTCGATCGCATCCATGATGCCTGGACGGAAGCGTCGCTGTTGTTGCTTGACTGGCTTTGCATCTGGCCGAATGTTGAGTTTGTGAAGAGCGATACCGAGATTTAACCCCGGCATGTCTTCATAGCTCCATGCGAACACATCAATATATTCTTCGACAAGTTCCAGCAGCGATTTTTGCTCTTCGTCTGTTAAGCTTTTACTAACGAAGATTGGTTTTGGAGAAGATTCGCTGCCGAGGTCTACCTGTATCACCTCGTCTTCGGTAGGAGGTTCTCTCTGTTCTAACCGCTTTTCCTATTGTGCATCCAGCTGTTGGGCCCACGGTTCTAACTCGAGGATTTCAGGAATGTCTTCATCTTCTTCGTAGGCGTCAGTGAATGCCATATTAACTGACATGACTTGTCTGAATACGTCCCCGATGCTGGTATCCGAATCAGAAGTTGGTGACCCGGTTGAATGTGAATGCCAGTCACATTCCTCATCTGAAATTTCGGGGGTCGTTGCGGGCGTAACATACCCTTGTCTGCATCGAGTCTTGCTGTAGTAGTCCCGTGGTTTGCCAGCTGGGACTGGTGGCTTCAAAGGTAATCGTCGCCCGGTACCGTAGTTCAAACCTGGCGTAGTCTCCAGATCATACCACTACAACAAAAAACCCTTTTAATGACGGCTAAAAAGCGTCATTAATGACGAACCATGACGCTTTTTTTTCCACGGCAACCGTTATGAAAATGGGTGTTATAAATGTTTTTTAAAAGCGTCATAAAATAACCGTCATGAATAGTTTCTATAAAAGTGTTATGAATAGTTAATATATAGTGCACAATTCAGAACAATTTTAAAACATCATGAATAGATAATATGTATAGGCTCAATGCAGCACATTTATAACACTTTATACTATTCAAATTAGCACATTTATAATGCTCTATACTGCACAGTAGATATTATATTCCAAAAACTTAACATTATATACCATCATCTTTATTACATTTCTCAATATAGAGTGCATATCAACATCTTCATTACGTTGAATATCCAAATTCAGATTGTACCCAGAAAATATGAATAAATCTCTCTTTTGCTAACCAAATTATTAGAAATATTTACTTAAGTAGATTCTGATCATGGATCTTCTCTCTGCCATCTCTTGAAGATATCGGGAGTCCTAAAGAGAAGTAGTGTCGCAGCTGAGCGATCTGAAGGCGCAGCCAAATCATCATTGCCAAAAAAAATTCTTGTTCTTCTTTTTTTCCTTGACTGCACTGACCTTGACTGCCAATTCTCCAATAGCCCAACAAGCATTATTTGCTACTGATGCAGCCTCCTTACACTGACTTGGGTTCTGAAATAAATTATAAAGACTTTGGGGATCAAAGTCCGTAAAATAAAATGAACTCTGTAGTTTCAAAAAGATAAATAAATTAATCACTTACTAATTGTTTGGCTGCAACATTTAGAAATTCTGATAAGCGGGAGTGCAAATGTACAGGGCACACCTGGAAATATTTTGCAATTCTTAGAACTGCTGCAGTATGAAACCTTTTTAAATGAACAAGTATAAAGTTTCAATTTTTCACTCACTCTAGCAAGGTCTCCAAGAAGTGCAAGGGCACTTTGCCGTATATCAGCAGAATCATCCATGCAACATTGCAAAAGCAAGTCTCTCAAATTGCTTTGCCTGACCTACAGGCAAATCACAGAATTTTGGAAAGTCCATTTTCGCCATAAGTATGAAAATGTACAGAACACCTAGTACAGTAGATCACGTAACTGATAAGAAAGTAGTCACAAATAGAGTTTCTACCACCATAACTGACTGTAGATGATTAAACATACCATATATGTATTTCGAAAATATGACTGGTGAAATACAAGGAAATGCATAATGACACACCAAAAGCATTTCGTCAATAATTGCTTGAAGTGCATCAAAAACTAACTGAATTGTATTTGTACAAGGAAGAAAATAACTAATAGAAAAAAATTAGAGGTAGTATAATATAAAGAATAAAAGTAGTATAAATAAGTGGAAAATGAAAATGCATTAGGTATATTCACATATAAATATTTTTTACATCCAGGACAACGTTCAAATCAAAATATTGTGGTGTGATAGGGACTTGAGGCATGAAAAAATGAAAAGGCTCAAAAGGAACCTGATATTTTCCATAAGCACACATGAGGTGCTGCAAAATGATTTCTAAGTGTGGTGCCAATTCTTCAGCAGCCTCCTGCCAGAAACCAGCCAAAGAAGTTGGACACAATTAATAGAAAAGAAGGATTTCATCAAACTCTTAATTATCGGGGAAAAAACCTCTTCAAGTGTTGCGAAAGCTGAACAAGCAGCCTCCTGCACTCGCTTATTGGAATCTAAAATTCTTCGAAGTAGTCCCATGAGAATTTTATCAAATTGTTCCTGGCCATTTTGATGATTAATCCCCTGCATGAGAAATTACATGGTGTTCAGGACAACTTCTATATGGAGAGAAATAGAGAATGCACTGACTTCAAAATTAGTAACGAATAAGCATGTTCTTGTAAAAGCCATAAAGAAAAATGAAATCATATTGCTTGCCACTGCAGACTTTACTAGTAATGGAGAATCATATCCAGAGCAGACAGCTTGACAAGGCTAGATAAAAATAATTGAGAAATTAAAACAGGATCCAATTCATTCGGTCTTTCTTCAATTTCTATAGATACAATCACTAACATATAACTGCCTCGGATTGACATGTTTGTTTGTACTTTGTATTGTTATCATATAACACATATGATGAAGGCAAGCCCCATGCACTATTCTCGAATGCTAGAAGATGCAGATAAGACCAAATGGATAGATTAGGCTCATCAGAATTGTACAGTGCAATTAGTTCTTTACATCCCTGTTCTTCACGAGTACAGTCCCAATTCTTAACTCTTAATAGGAGAGATTATAGAATCAGAACGTTCATTTTACTCTTGGTTAAGTAAATCTATTTACCCCTGCATCTGTATAAGTTGTGCATGAACAGTCTAGCTCTGCTCAATAACCATTTTTTTAATATCAAATTTTTGGCATTTTCCCCGATTACCTAAAATAGATACGATCATAGAAAATGTAAAATATTTGCTAGGATCCATTTAAGAAATGTAGAATGTCAGAGAAATTCAAATTATGTGAGGACTGTTTCGGATAAAGCTCAAGCAGCACAGAATACATATCAAAAATTACAAATCACATGCCAATAACCAATGTTATAGAAAGCTCTAGGCACTTAATCATTAAAAAGAGATTATAATTTTCTAGTTTATTGAAAGTAATACAAAGATATATTTTTATGTATATAGAAAACAAGATTACATTATAAAGAACTTTAGCAAACACTCAAATAGCCCAAAGACTACAATAACAAGTATTGAACAAATAGAATTATAATTTATAATTCACCAAAAATAATATAATTTAAAAATAAAAGGTCAATATAAATAATTTTGAGTCAGGCCAAAAACTGACCAAGAAAATAAAGGGGATCATGCTAAAAAATTATTTTTTGAACAAAATTGACAAAAAAAATAATTAGACCAAAATTGGCATTAAAATTACCTCCAATTGATGGAGGAACCTTTTCAGTCATCATCTTCTTTCTTCAATCTCTAGAGGCCCATCTAGAGAGAGAAACTACTCTAAGGCAATAGTGTTATCTTCTTTCTTCATTATCAAAGTAAACTTACTTTAGTGCAGAAGATACTTAGTGAGAAATAGTAAACCTTACTTAAGGATGGGCTGAAGATTGATAAAAAGCTAAACTGCATTTGTTTATAAGGGATTATAATGCCATTGGAACATTGTGTCCACCATATAGTACACCTTTCTAACTAGGAATTTGGCATTAAAATTTCCTTCCAAATACCAGGTCCAGAGTTTGCCATGCAACGCCCAGCATACATAAATAATGACATATTTTGACTTGGAATTTTGTTCATGTTTATCTTACTTCTAAAATAGTCTTTGAAATGGAACTCGGTCATTTCAAAGCATGACATATCCGTTGAGGATGGAAGCTCATCCACATAGTGTCGTGGAATAGAGGGGAAAATTGTTATATGTTTCAAGAGCATTGTTCTAAAAGTCAGCCTAGGCGGTCGATTGGTGCCTGTCCGATGCCCGCCAAGCCCACCCCCCCTCAAACGCCTTCCTATGCATGTTTTTGAGTTTTATGGACTTCTTCTACAATTTTCAGTAGATTTTTTGGATACTTTTTGAACCGCCTAGAACTATGCGAACTAGGCACCCGGTGCCCACCCGACTAGCGCCTTTTACAACCTTGTTCAAGAGTGTTAATTTGTCAAACAAATACAACAAAGTCAAGTGCATTTAGCCTTATAATGATTTTTTATAATAGGTCGTGTCTTTGAATACATACATGGACTGCGGGAAACAGAATTAGCTTAAAATATAGAGAAAACACCACAAATACCATTTATAACATGAAGGACAAGTAAACAGGGATATCAGTAACAAAGGATTTGATGAGTCAGATAATCTAACCTGGACGATAAACTTGCTATAACGAGAAAGTGTCCAGCAGGTGATACTCCTTATAAGAGGAAATCTGTCATCCAGTAGTGGTATGAGAAATGCAACAATCTGCATTAGAGCCCCTGTTATATTTTGCTATAAAAGGGAGGATCGGCCTCCACAATCAACAGTTGCAGAGATAACAAATAAGCATACTAGATAGAAAATTAGATGCAAAAGGATAAAAAGGACAATTACAAGGGAATCTAAAATGCTAAAGCAAATACATAAATAAGCATTTGAGACCACAGAAGAAGGCACATGGATGAGACCAACAGAAAGACTCAAAAACAAAGATTATTAACACTTGATAAATTGAAGGTGCATATCCTCAAGGCATTAATAGCATTGATTAATAATGCACCTGCCAAGAAAGACACTCAGAAGATTAAGGAAAGGCCTTCTAAAACAAAAAATGATTGATGCATGGTTCACAAATTCAAGGTCGTAGGATCTATTTTGATTTTTGTTTACTCCAAAATGTTGTAGAATGATCTCAGGAGCAAAACTACTACTAGTATCTTAGCCTATTAGGTGTTCAAGGAGTGTAAGCCTGTCTAGGAATCCCTGTTTGAGAGCATATCTATATTTTATAATACATCTCACTATCTCCAGCCTAGCTTTCAACCTTATCTGAAAAGTCACTCGCAGAAAAAGCACTGATTGAAAGGAACTCAAGAGAGAAACCTTCCTATTTTGTGTATGCAGCAATATGAGTATATACAAACATTGATTTACAGTTAAGAGAGACGTCCCTATCTTACGTATGCAGGACTATGTGTATATACAAACATTTATTCGGGTATTTACCAAAATAGAGAAACTTTAGCTTTTTTTACCCAACTTTCCACTCTTCTTGAAACTTTGACAACATCAAAGGGCCTGCTTCTAGCACAGGCTCGCCATATACATCATTCAAGTTGCCAATGATCCTCGAGAGAAGAAGAACCATACAACCCACAGCTTTGCATGCTTAAGTTTTCCAAGGAAGCTTCATTCAAGGCTACAACCTCTACTAGCTCCTCTCCCTCAACAATGAATTATTGTTGAAATACTTAACCAAGTTTTTGAACTATCTTACTTTCTATGTCATCGTAATTTATCCTGACCATCCACTGTAAAATTCACATTTACTTGAAGCTGTCATTAAAGGAAAGTTTGATGGCTAGGAAGCCCTACTCGCAGGACACTTAATATATAGAAAATATAATGGGGAAGTTTGATTACTTCAACTTTATTGCATTTTAACTACGAATAAAATCTAATCAGTCAACAAACGGTTTAGTCTCAACGGCAGCAAATTTTGGTTCATATTTTGAGACACCCATGAAATGAGTAAATTATGTTGGTAGATTGCTCCACTAACATCATTTAAACTAGGCAGTTACAAAGATAAAGATCAAGACCTCCTCCTTAATGGAACAAAATGCAAATGCCAACAACCATTAAACTTAACAGGGGCTACGAATACAAAGCCTCCATCTAATCTTGGTATCAACTGCATGACACCTTATTTGTTATTCAGTTCTTTGTGCAACACATAATATTTAACAAGTTACAAAAAATAATGCAATAGAAGGCAGAAAACAACTGCTTTTCCAGGTACCACTCGTACCAGAAGTCCAGGCCATCAGAATTCTACATTATATCAGCTTGCACTGCAGATGAGCAGCAAAACAAACATAAATTAAGCAATTTCAACACAAGAATGGTAGTCCCTGCTAGGCCGTATGACGGAGGACCAGTTTGAGTTTAGTTATTTGTAGATTTGAGTCAGACTTGTATCTATTTGGTTTATTTAGATTTAGTCTTGGTTTAGTTGCAACTATATTAGGTTTGTAGTTGATTAGTTGTCTCTTGGCCATCAAGTCACTTGTGGCTATATAAACATGTAATCAGGACCTTTTATATAAAGAACTGGGACTTGGATTATGCTCTCGTAAGATGGTATGAAGCCCTTAACCGGGGCTACGAATACAAAGCCTCCATTCAAATCAAAATATTGTGGTGTGATAGGGTCTTGAGGCATGAAAAAATGAAAATGCTCAAAAGGAACCTGGTGTCGGTCCTCCGTACGCCTCCGCGTTCGGCGGCCACCGCGAATTCGCCAACGCCCGATCAAAGCTTTCAGAAGAAAATGATGGCCAGGAGTGGCGTTCATGTCCTCAATCAAAACAAACCCATTTTTCCTTTTAAAACAAAAACTATCAGTGGGCTGAAAGAAATCCATAACAAATTCAATGAGACTGTAATCAGGAAGACAGAAGGGCTCACATTGATGGTTCGAGATAGTGTTGAGAGAACTCGTCTCCGCCGGAGCTCCGCTTCTGTAAGGGGGCGCCTGACAATGGTCCCGGCGACAAGTGGAGGTGGCAGCGAGTGACGATAGGTGGTGCTCTGCTATGCATTCACGGCAGGGTTGCCTCCGACGATCGGCCACGTAGTCCGCAGCCTCCTCCAGCATCCTCGGTGCCGCCAGCTTCCTGCACCCCGGTACCAGCCGCCTCCACGAGGCAGTCGAAGAGGCCGGACGGCGGATCTTTCTTGTACGCGTCGGCCACGGACCCGAAGATCGATCGGAGGAGGAGAGCCGCGTGGACTCTCCCTCCATAGGAGCCTTTCTGCATGACCGAGATTAGGGTTTCGACAAGCCCTCTCCATCTTCTCCACCATTTCTAACTAGGTTTAGGGTTTTGGATTAGGGTTAGGGTTTTGGAGTTGGGGGAAAGAAAGGAGAAGAAGAGAAGGAGAGGAGGGTGTTGCTGAAAGGAGGAGACGAAAGGAGGAGGGAGACGAAAGGAGTTGGAGGAGAGGAAGGAGACGAAAGGAGGAGAAGGGGAAGACCAGAACGGTTTTGGGGGAGAGGGGACTTTTTGTTGAAGCGCGGGATGTAGCAAGGATTTTACCAAAAATTGAACTTAAAAAATATTACAAGTTTGCCACCCTCTAAAATATTAATAACGCTTTGTTTTATAAACGTTATAAAAAGTCCAGAATTAGCCTAAACCGTTATAGAAAAAAGGTATTTCGAACTTTCATAACGCTTTTTTATCAGCCGTTATGAAATCTACTTATCAAACGTCATTAAAAGGGTTTTTTTTGTAGTGGTATACCCCTGTTTTTGCATGAGATATTTGGATTGGGGGCTATAAAGATACAGAGGCAGTCTTCCGGCATCTAATTCAAGGTCGACTTCTTCTATGGTGAAGGGGTGCGGATCGTCCTTCCGGCCGAAGATGATTGGATGGTCCCCTCCCTCGACTATGCGGTAAGCATCTTCCACTGGAGTAAGCTGGATTGCGGTGTACACATTTGTCACCTATGTGTGTAGGTGAGTGCCTATACCGTGTTCCATAGCATACATTGTACAAAGCTTATTAAGCTCGAGGTAGTTCAAAGATAGCCCTTTATTGATGAAGTAAGGTATCTTTTCTAGGGGGATTATATCATCTGCGGAGGGAACATTAGTGTGGGCAGCCACATACTTGGCTAACTCCGGTTCCTCTTCGGCTACCACTTGTATAAACGAAGACTGAGAGGACGACCTGGGCAGCTTGATCGTCAGAGGTTCAGCTGGTGGAGCAGAACGTAGAGTTGTTGGCAGACTAGCGACCCCCAGTTTGGTACTCGATGCTGGGAGAGGAGTGGTTGATTCGCTAGAAGTCCCAGACCTTACATCGGGGTGACGACTCTTCTTGGGAAGGCGTATCGTCATTGGCATGTCGGAGGAATTGAGCTTCTCCGTTTGCGGCTGGCCGACTCTTGGCAGCCTGATTGTTAATGGCTCCGTTGTGGGTCTTGGCATTTGGCCAGACCTTGGCAGCCGGATTATCATCTGCTCTTCTTGTGCCGAGAGGCTAATTGCGTCCTTACGCAGAGTGGCGGTAAGGGGTGCGGACTTGCCAAGTTTACGAGCTTGGAGGTGGATCGTCAGAGGTCCTTCTGATCCTGTGGCTGTCTCGGTACGGGCTTGCACGACTCCTTCACCAAGGTGCCTCTTCGACTTTTCATACAGGCAGGAGTCTGAGTAATAGGATTCGACCCCTTTGAAGGGATCGATGTCGGCAAATTCTGTCCTCACGAAGCCGTGTTTGTCGACATATTTGAAGTACTGATGCAGCATGGATGGCACGATCATGTAATCGTGTATCCAAGGGCGCCCCAAGAGGATATTGTAAGAAGTGTCTGCATCTATGACATAACAGGTGACTTCCGACTGCAGATTGCCAATTTGACACTTCAGACGAATCTTCCCAATTGGGTAGCTCCTGCCCGAATTGAAACCGCTGATGGCGGTACTTGTAGGCATCAGGCGATGCATCATAATGCGAAGATGATGTAGCAGACCCTTCGGGATAATGCTTATGGAGAAGCTAGGATCAATATACATCCGATCCACTTTTATGTCGCCGATGTATCCAGTGTAGTATAACGGGCGATCATGCAGGTTGGTTTTGATGAGCATATCCTGCGGAGTGAAGACAATATTGGGCATCGCTCCCGTGTAAGCGCTGTCTTGGAGATCTGCAGGCGGGCTCTCTCCCGTGAGGTTGACCTGAGCCAGGTACGCGTCGGCATTTTGGAGTGCATCGCTCAAAGCCGCGCGAACATCCTTTGAGAGTCTCAGAAGCTCGTATAATGACAACTTGGCTGCTGTGTTGGCCAATTGTGCCAAGATGTCGAAGTTGTAGGGCTTCTCCAGCCCCTGCGGTGCCTCTTTTTGGAGGGATTTGTCAAAGTGAGCCTCCTTCGGCCTAGGCTTGTCCGTCGTCGGAGGCTGAGCCAGTCCCGGAGGGTCAGTTGTAGCAGGCTGATGATCTTCAGCCGAGTTATCAGCCACCGGTTGGGATTGTGCCCCAGACTGAGAAACGACCACTGTAGCTTCTTCGATATCTGCCGAGACTGTACGGCAGGATCTGATTTTTCTACTTTTCTTCTTACGAATGGAAGATGGTATGGACTGAGTCACTTCAGATACCAAGTCTGGATGGACCCACATGACCTTCCCTCATGATGTGGTGAGGGGCACTAGACCAGCAGCCTGATCTCAGGGAGGTGGAAGATTAGCAATCTCCATTGTCGCCAGGGGGATGGGGACCACACCGTCTTTTGTTTCCGTTGGAGGAAAGCTGCCAAATTGTACTAACACCATATTGGCTGCCACAGTTACCTCCTCGAAATCGATGGCCAGAGCGTTCGAATCGATGGAGATTTTGGATGTACCATTTTAGTTGGTAGCAGTCGTGCATAGCATGATGGACGTAGCGGTGGTAATGGCAGTACTTTGGATTCTCCATTTCTGCCTGCCGAGGTTCCTATCTTGGTGGGGGAAGCTGAATTCTGTCTTCTTGTATGAGCATGTCCAGGATGGGCTTGACGTGACCGTCTTCGAAGGAGTAAGTGATTTGCGGCCATTATTTGTCTGACAGTTTTGACTCAGGTTTCTGGGCTGTATCGGCCACCATAGCCTGCTTGCCCTTATTGTCCCGATTGTTGGTGGAGCTACCCCTATTGTTGGTGTTGGCGTTGGGATGCCTGCCCTTGTCCTCTCCTTCTGAAATGTGCAATCCCAGTTGGCGAGCCTTCTTCAACCGTTCTTCGGCGCTAGTAGCATTGATGATAAACGTCTTCCAGTCCTTAAATTGACTTTCGTCCATCCAAAGACTGATTGTTGGGAGCAATCTCTTTTGGCAAATTTCAATCAAGGAGGAAACCGGATCACCAGATGGTAACTTCATTGCGGTTTGGCAAAACCGCTTAATATAGTTCCTTGTCATCAATTTCTCCCCTTGGACGAAGTCCATGAGGGTAGACATTGTGACATCCTGTCCTACTTCGTAGAATCTCTCCAAGAATATGCGCTTAAAGCTGGCGAAGGAGTGGATGCAGTTGTCTGGCAGGTTGCGATACCAGTCAAAGACGACTCCTTCTAATGCCCCGATGAATAATCGTGTGAGGATGGCATCGTCATGGGGCAGATGGTCGGTGGTGACCTTGAAGTACGTGATGTATTGACTTGCAGAGGTCTTGCCATCATAAGGATTGATATTGAATGACTTATATCTTGGTGGGAAGGGGACATCCCTCCATGCAGCGGGGTACGGTTGCCGTATTCTGAGGTCTTGAGAGTTTTTTCGGGCGTGAAACATGGCTCGGATCTCCTGGACCTCTCTTCTTGCTTCCCTGGCATCATCTGCAGCGGTGGGAGCCGTCATTTCAGGAGGATTATTGCCCGGGTTCGGTACCACTGAGTTCGAGTCCGCATTGACCGTAGGACCCGCGCTTGTTTGGCTAGGCGTCCTTCTTTGGAGAGTTGGAAGGGCCGCTTTGATCTCGTCTACAGACTTGACCAAGGCGTACAGTATGGCCTCCAGAGTGTCGATGCATTGGCGATCACTGGAACTACCTTGGTTGCTGTCTGTCATGAACACCGTCCTTACGTGAGGAGAGATGGATGGCGCGGTGGAGGACGTGTCTTCTGAGTCATACCCCTGTAATGAGAAATCATCGGGGTATGTGGGAATGTCTTCCTCTGGTTTGGACTCAGAAGGAACAGAACCCCCAGTTTCCGAGTTTGCCTCGTCTTGGGAGTTGTGGACGTCCTCGGGGACGTCGGGGTTTGCTGTATCTGATGGGAGAATTGTTTCCCCCGGCTCGTCTTCTTGGAGCATCGGATTGTTGTGGAGGTTCGGAGGAGTGCTACCCCCAGTCCCAGCAACCCCCAGTGGTGTGGACGATGAATCTCCCACTGTAGCAGATTTCGTCTTAGAACGGGTACCTTAGAAAACTCCAGTGGTGGGCACCCGCTTAGACGACAGTCTCTTAGTTATAGTGGTTGAAATCTTCGGGCTAGGAACATTCGTCTTCTTCCCTCTCCCATCGGCAGGGATTTTCTGAGCAGAGTTGAAGGAGACGACGGAAAGTGCCTCGTCTTCTGAAGACGGCTGTTGCAGTCTTTGAAAGACGGACTGCCGGTCTTCTCGTATCGTCGCATTGTTGCAACAGCGGTTGACGATGACTTGGGTGCAGTGACGTCCGTGTGAGGACTCCTTGTACCCCGATGCGCCCTCTCTTTCCTTGCGTTTGTGGAGGATGGCCTCACGCAAGTCAGATGGGTCCGGATCGACCATGTTTGCTTCCTGTATTTTGGGAGACTTTTGCGAACCTCTCTGTCCGTTTGCCGCCGGGGCTGGACTCGAGTGGTTCTGTACAACTTCCCATCAGAGGCCCGTATAACAGTATGTGGGACGCTTGGATGGTCAGAGGTCGGATCAGCAGACCGAGCTTGCCAAGCTCGTGCTGCCCTAGACTTCTTCACATTAGTGCGTGAGGGCACATAGTAGGAAGAGTCTAAGTAGTGCTGGAGAGAATCAGACATATCTTCTTGGGAGCACAAGAGATCAGGACCATAGGAGAGACGGTCGAAGACGGAGCCACGTGGAATAGGCGTCATGCGGCTGGCATCAATAATCTTTATGCGGCTGGCAGGCGTAGCCGCATAGGCTTTCTTCATGCGGCTGGGAGTCTCGGCTGCATGAGTTTTCTTCATGCGGCTGGATGATCTGGCCGCATATACCTCCTTCATGCGGCGGCAGTTTCAGTCGCATGAGCATCCTGCATGCGATTGGCAGGCTTGGCCATATGAGTTTTCGGCTTCTTCTTGGGGCGCATAGAGCCACTCTTTGTCCCTGCAAGTCCAGCATCATAGTTCTTTCCTCTGCCGGACTTGGGGGCAGCAGAGTCCTCTATGGCTTGAAGTGGAGCCGTATGAGAGTTGCCTTCGCCATCTTGGGCAACAGAGAGTACTCCTTCCAAAGCTTGGGGAGGAGCAAATGATTTTGGCCTCCACTCGCTGCGAGCTTTCTTTGTGCGGGTTCGCTTCTGGACCGGGCCAGCGCTTCCCTCAGAGAGCATTTCTTCAAGCGCCTGTTGGTCGAAGCGGACGACCATCTTCTGTTGCGTGGAGCCAAGTTTGGCTGCATTCGATTGCGTCACCAACTCCTCAGCCGTGGAGAAGTTTGTCCCCAGCAGAGTCGCCATCGTGTTTGCCATAAAATATAAAAGAACAGAACAATTATCGGAGGACTGGACTTTTACTTCACAATACAAACTCTCTTGTACAAAAAAGCCTAGGGACGAAAACCTAGGTACAATTATCTAAGTACAATTGTTTATTTTAGATTCTGGGGGGTGACGATAGAGGCTCGGGAAAGCGATGGCAGCTCTGCCTTACTCATTGGACGATCGGATGCAGCCTTGACTCCGGGAAAGAACTGCTTGGCGTTGAGGAAATGCTCTCCTTTCTTTCTCTTTATGTCTCTCTCTCTGTGTCTCTCTCCTGTCTGTATCTTCTCGCAAGGGAATGACACCTTGCTATTTATAAGAGTGGGGGTATCATTAGGGTTTGCAATGATTACCCATTCTTGAAAGTCGGCGGCTAAGGATCACTGGATCTGGGCCGTCCATCCTGAATATACGAGATTTGAGCAATAAATGTGATTGCATCAAATCTTTTATGGGTAATTAATGATGATTGACATAAATCCTCCTGATTTGTCAACCTCGGATTTTTTGACACGTGTCATTAATTTGCCTGATTGCAAATGATCTGATTTGATCCCAATATTTTATTGGGATTTATTGAGGGATTTCGATCAATTTGATGCCACGTGTCCCACTATCATGCCACGTGTCCCACTATTAGGCCACGTGTCTTAACCGTAAAATACTGCAGAAATCTGAGCGGCATGAAGGTTGCTCCTCATTGAGCCGCATAAGGATGGCCATGTGTCAAGGCTGTTTGAGAGTGCCCCTATGAACATTTGAACCGCATGGTAATGATCTGAACGGCATGAGGATAGTTTCCGTGAGCCGCATGGGGATAGTCTTCTTGAGCCGCATGGAGCTAGTCTTCGTGAGCCGCATTGGGCTAGTCTTCGTGAGCCGCATGGGGCTAGTCTTCATGAGCCGCATGGGGCTAGTCTTCGTGAGCCGCATGCGGCCGTCCACGTGTCAAGGCCGCGTGGCATTTTTTGGATCTCGGAGGATTGTGTCAGAGATTTTCTTCGTTTCCCTAGGAGGGTGCCATTATGACAAAGTCATAATTGCATCTTTGTGTCAGAACTGTCGCCTTGTCAGAGCTGTCAGCCGTCAAGGCATTTAATACGGTACAGGACAAAGGGAAGAGCTGTTTGCAAGCCACGTGGCTTCTCTCTGGGCTGCATGAAACTTATTGAGCCGCATAGACACTTGAGCCGCATGGATCCCTGAGCCGCATGAGTTTTCTGAGCCGCATGGGGCTCCCTGGCCGCATGGATCTTTTCTTTATTCTTTTCCATGCTTCTACAATCTTCTAAATCCCTAAATTTATTTCTCTTGATACCATGCTTGCAGGATATCTTGATTAAACTTTAACCCTCATTCATTTTCATTCTTGCGTTAGCCCATGTTTATTTTCGCCGTTATTAAAATCGCAATTTCCAAATGCATGTTTTGTTAAATGTCATTTCTTCGCCCCGCTTAATAACTCGATCCTATCGATACCCCTTTGTGCCTTCACACCCCCTACTAATTCTTAATTTCGAGGACGAAATTCTTTTAAGTTGGGTAGGATATAAAATCCCTAAATTTCTGCTATATTTTTTTAATAAATTTGGTACTAACTTTTTTATTTTGTATTTATACGTCGCATAGTTGCATTGTACGTCACGCGCGAAAATTTTATTTTTCGTAAATGCTCGACGAGTGCGAATATGTGCGAGCATACATATTTTGGAAAAATATTTTTTCTATTTTTTATAGTTTCAAAATAATATACATAATAATTATTTTGTTATCATACCAAAGTTTCCAAATTATTGTTTTATTTATTTTATTTATAAAAGTCTTTCGTTTATAACAGTTATTATTAATAAATAAAAATTCTTCGTGCATACATATATTTCATACATATTTTATTAGTTTATTTTAAATAATAATTTAATTTTTAAAATTATTATTATATGTATTTTTTGAAAATATATTTTAAATTTTTTGTGGCAATTTAAATCTTTGATTGGATTTTTATGGATTTGATTTAAAAAGTTTAAATTTAAAGATAAAATTTATATTTAATTTATGTTTAGATTACCTAGATTTAAATTGGAATTTAATTTGGATTTAGATTGATTGTATTGATTTAATTTAATAATGGAATTATCTAAATTGGGTTTAAATTACTCATAATCCTTATCCAATTGGGAATTCCCACATCCTATAAAAGGCAGGTACTCCTCCAAATGTCTATCATTCATTATTCCCCCAGAATATTTCCACCATAAGTGTACATGTATCGTGTCGGTGACTATATTTCTTTCCATTAATTTTTTATTGCAATTACAGTCTCCGTCGTGTCCGACAACCCCGGACACGACGCACCCCTATCCCGCAAGCCTTGTGTCTTTCTCTCGCACACCCCTAAACCTAACAGTATCCCTGGCCGGAATAGCGTCACCCCAACCCCAGACAGCCATTGTACCCTCTGCTACCATCCCAACTAAAACTCCTCCGCCCGCACCACCCGACGTCCAGCCTCCTCCTTCCTGAACTTCTAGACCATCGCCACCGCATCTTAACCACCACCAGTGTCGCCGTCTCCTTCAAACCTCCAGACACCCAAAACCACCACCAACTACAACACTAGCCGCCACCGCCATTACCAACACCATCAAATAAACCACCACCTCGGCCCTCACTGTCGTGATTCGGTATCCCGTCCTCGACCAAACCAGGCCGATGACTCCCACATCACCCTGCGCCGCCCGCACATTCTCCATCACCGCCACACAGAAGAAAAAAAATCGGAAACCCCCCTTACCTGTCCGCTGCCACCATTCTCGTGCCCGCGTCGTCGACCTCTGACGAGCCGCGTGGCCAGATCCGGTCCTCCCTACCGCCGTCGACCTCCGTCCCAATACCTTGACCATCTCCGCTGCGCGTGAGTGCGCTCGCCGCCGTGCCTGAGTATGCCGCCTCCTCCAAACCCTCCTCGCTCCCTGCCGCCCATGGCCACCGCGCCCCGTCCGGACAAACCTCCACCTCCTCGCCCTCAGCACCGGGCCGCCACCCGCTTGGCCCCACTAGTCCAGCGCCGCGGCCGTGCTGGCGAATGGACGCCAGTGAGCGCGCTTCCCCTCCGCGACCACCGTGGCCGAGAACCCTCTCCGCCTCGTCGCCCCTTCCTCCTCTTCCGTGCTATCTCCTCCGGCCCGCTCCCGTCAACAACTCCGGCCCTCTCCGTGAAACCCTCTCTCTTCCGCCCCCTTCTTCCCCAGTCGTCGACCCTCGCTCTCCTGCTCTCTCACTCTCTCCGTTTTTTTTCTTCTTTCACTCTTTCTCTCTCCATCTGGTTTTTCTTTCCTATTTATTTCCATTATTGCTAAGCTCTTCGAACGAGAGAACTCAACAATACTCAATTAGTATTGCTTTTTTTTGGATTGAGGGAACAGCTCAAATTTTGGGTTTTTCATTTTTATTTATTTATTTTATTAACCTTATATTTTTACATTACAGTATAGCTACTCAGATTTTACTAAGTATAATGTTCTTATTATTAATATTGGTATAGAGAACAGCAGCCTAAGGATTGCCATTAATTTATTATTTTAGTAATGTTTTAAGCTACAGTATCCATATACCACTATATTAGTTAACAAAGTATTCTTTTATTGATAAGAAAAATATATAGTTATTAATATTATTATTATTATTATTATTATTACTTTTCTTCAATTAAATAAATGTATTCCTCAAAATTTACTTATAACTAAATATAGTATTTTACTTGGCCACTTTTATAAAATTTTGGGATAGAAACCCTAAATATATTACTGCGTTATTCTTAAATAATTTAAAATAGCTTGTGACTTAAAAAGTGTATTTTGACAAACTTAGGGTTTTGCCTGAAAACCATTTTTTTGTTATCTTCAAATATTTATCTAAAAACTATTTTAGCTAATAAGAAAATATTTTCGAGTATTATAAATAGTTTTCTAAAAACGTATATATTTTTAATTATCAAATTCCTTCGATTATCTTCCTCTTCTGCGATTAGCCCATTCTCCCTATACCCTAGCCAACTCCGTACCTTCATTATGTCCACCCTAACTAATTTGACCGTCTTGGACTCGATGGAACCATCCGTGCTGCTAACAGAGGTCCCCTTGTGTAGTTGTTACCTAAGGTCGCAGTTCGTGCCATAATGATCATTGCAGTAAACCAGGCGTCCTATCAGGCAAGACACATTACCATTTGTTGTTTATTTATTTTAGCTCATATTTCATGCATTATTTATTATTTTCTTTATGCAAAATAAATTGTGATACATGGCATAACCTGTTAGAACTTACTGTTCAGTTATATTTTCTGCTATTTATTATTTTTTCTTACACATTAAACCTAGATTTAAGGGACCACCTTGTGTGTTGCATTCATTGGTCTTGACACGTTGTAACACGAAGTTGTATGTCGCATGTAGAACACGGACCTGCGTGACTGGCTGGCCACCGGTGCGTATAAGCCGTGCGATAGGAATAACCGCTAATGGAGGTTGCATGCTTAATTTAACTTAGCGGTTATAGAGATTTTCTGTTGCGGATACAACATAGTAGGCATTGGGCGGGGAAGACAATTCCTTAGCGTATGGGCTTCGATGCACTTTCCCTTGTGACCCGAAAGCTCCGCTGGAGATACGGGGTTGATGACCCATGATTACTGACGGCCACTGACGTTCTGCGAACGTTATGCTCTTACTGATTGGGCCTCTGGTGTCCCAAGGGGGGACCATGACGATCCTATTTAGCCAGGGTCCATGCGTAGGAAGGATTTTTCTTAACTACATTTCACTTAGAACGGTTAGGCTACCTTATCCGTTACGTACGTGTACTTTTGGTTTGGGTACTTGTATCTGACCGTGGCTTGGAATAATAACTTATCGCAGATTAGTTCGTCACATCTTGTACTTGTTTGGTTGTAGGTGTGACTTACTACTCCGATGAGAACGTATTGAACCTTGTTGGGGTCTGGATACCATATTAGGTTCATAGCATGGAAAGATACGTCATCGTGAATTAGTTTACCATCTCCTGTCCTTGTTTGGTTGGGGGGATGGTAAGCTAGTTCAATAAGGTGTGTATTGGACCATGTTATAATGCAATTGACTTATTTATTTGAACAATATTTATTCAGTTTATATGGCATGATATTATGTGTCTTGTTACGTCCATCTGAGGACTTGGTTATCTCTCCAGGTGTGTGATCTTGTCTTTTGCAGGTGCTCTAGCTCTAGTCATGACCATCTCTATTTCTTCGAGGATGATTGCGCTTGGATCGTCTTCGCTTCGCTCGCCAAATTTATTTCTTTTCTTATATATTTTTCCTTTACTTGTTGGTAGTAGATTTGTCTCCGCCCAACATATTGTATCAAGACAATTCATTATCATTATATGATATCTTTTATTCATTTATTTTGTGTGGATGAGATTAGTTATGGTTCTACTGCATTTTACAGCTTATGTATTCATACGAAGTTTCCATATATTGGAGTGTACTTCGTATGTATACAGCTGGCATGTCTACGTTCCTAGTCCTACGTATTTTGGGACTAGGGCGTTATAATATATATATATATATATATATATATATATATATATATATATATATATATATATATATATATATATATATATATATATATATATATATATATATATATATATATATATATAATATGAAATGCATGTATGTAGCTATGTGTATATATATATATATATATATATATATATATATATATATATATATATATATATAGTTGTAAACTTATATGTTATATAGGTATCTAATATAGACTATGTTATAGGATACCTAATGGCAACATAGTTAGTGAAATTATATGTGAACTTCAGTAGTTCTTAACATAGTTAGGTTTTAGATGGTGGCCCTATGGGCACTTGCAATGAAATGGCCACTCCTTAGGACTGACTACTAATAGCAAAATGGTGTAAGTTAAAAGTAGTTGGATTGCAGTTATGCTTTCATCTTCTCTCTATGCTAGTAAGCTGGGTTGTATTTGTACTTATTGCTACTGAAAAAAAATATAGACTATGTTATATATAGTATATAGCTATGGTATATGTTATATAAGTACCCTATATAGGCTATGTTCTATATAATGTCTAGCAATGTATATATATATATATATATATATATATATATATATATTATATATATATATATATATATATATATATATATATATATATATATATATATATATATGTATATATATATATTTGACCTCTATAGGCCTATATATAAAAATATATATATAGGAGTTGGTTAGACTATATTTGACCTCTATAGGCCTATTTGGTCTTATAGACTTGAGTTTGACTAAATCCTAGACTAGTTGACTAGTTTGACTAGATTATTGACCAGAGTTGACCAAGAGTTAACTTTGAGCTAGAATGATCTAAAATCATGTAGAATGTATTATAAACTTCATTTATTACATCTTGGATACATTGTAACCTGTGTTGCTCTAAATAGGACTCAGTTACTCTAGTTCGGATATCTATTTTCATCAGTCATTCAGGATATCAGGCGAGTATATTCTCTGATTGTTTCATACTTGCTAGGACTTATATTCTTGTTCTAGGCTACTTTACTTGATACTGTCACGTTGTTATCACAGATTAGTACTATATGTATCTTTTCATGAGATGTTATCCCCCTCGAGTGCATCGGATATTTCATGTTCATGTACTTTATCATGTGCATCATGTACTCCTTGTACTCGTATCTCTTCATGTACACTCATGTGCTCTCATTTACACTCATGTACACATGAGCTTCATGTATAAAACTAGTTATTCACGTGCAATAACGTAACTTGACTGGATACTTTTGTATTGATTGGGGTAGGGTTAAGTAGAAGTGGTTATGTGATCATTCTCTACAGTAGATATTCTTGTACAACTTTGTAGCTTATTCATGTGCAACCCAACCTGTTTACATAACTATCTTGTGCTCTAAATCACTTATTCACTTACAGTTCTTACTTCCATATATATTCACTTATAGTTCTTACTTCCATATATATATATATATATATATGGAAGTAAGAACTATAAGTGAATATATATGGAAGTAAGAACTGTAAGTGAATAAGTGATATATATATATATATATATATATATATATATATATATATATATATATATATATATATATATATATATATATATATATATGTGTGTGTATATATGTGTATATATATATATGTGTATATATATATATATATATATATATATATATATATATATATATATATATAAAATAAAAAAAATATATATATATATATATATATATATATTTCTAGCTTTCAGATATCTCTCTTACTCTTTATGTACATTTATTACAGCATTTCATGTATCTTATTCTATTGCTTGTTTTATATTTTCTGCCATGATATGAGCTGCGTGAGAGTTATGTATCCGCTTCTGTCCTGACTGGACCAGTTAAAAATATTACAAAGGATGAGGAGGAGTTTTGCACTACTTATGATGGAGCTGGCTGGGACAACACTTGCAACCTGGACCCTCATCATGATCCAGCAGTAGCAAAGGATACTACCCCATTGCCTAGGCTAGACTGCTAGGCTACTTATCTTATTTCATTTATGTTTGACTTCTGAGTTGTATTATTTTGGATGTTGAGATGTTGGTGTTGTTTAGACACTTGGACTTTTTTTTTTGTATTTCTCTTTTAAGATTTCATATCTATCTTGTCGTGCTATTTCCATCTTAGAATTATGATTGAGTTGTACCTTTTGTATTGTCCTCCGATTAGAGATTATATCTTGTACAGGTACATTTATACTGTGTTAGATGTATGTGACCTAGGATAGCGTTCTACCGTCGATACTGCGACGTAGGCTGGACGTACCCACTTCTCGTGCCCCTATACTGGGTGCGGGTCGTGACATATTTTTAGTGGTGGCCCATGCAGGTCTAGAGGTCTGAGTTATGTCTCAATTTATAGTGGTACTCGAACTAGAGTATCACTACAACCTACAGTAGGATATAGGATATAAGTTTTGAAGTAATCAATCACATTTAGAAAAAACTCTTATCTAATTCCTGCCATCTAAATTCTTGCTGCTAATTGCTTTCCATTGAAATAAACTATCCTTCTTTGATTATATTGACATCTTGGTGTACTCGAAGACCTAGAGGAGCATGAGGAACATTTGAGAGTGGTTCTAGAGACTCTCAGGAAGGAGGAGCTTTATGACAAGCTATCGAAGTGTGAGTTTTTCCTTGATCGGGTTAAGTTCCTAGGTCATGTTGTGACCAGGGATAGAATCTCAGTCGACCAGAAGAAGATCACGGCAGTTGAGGTGTGTACAGCCCCGAGTTCAATTGCAGAGATCAGGAGCTTCCAGGGATTGGTAGGCTACTATAGGAGGTTCGTTCAGGATTTCTTCTGGGTTGTAGAGCCATTGACTAGGCTGACCCGAAAGGACGCAGAGTTTATCTGGTCAGAGGAGTGTCAGGTCGCTTTTGATGAATTGAAGAAGCGGTTGACGACAGCTTCGATTCTGACATTGCTATCAAGATCAGGCGGGTTCACTATCTACAATGACGCCTCAGGAATGGGTTTGGGTTGCGTCTTGCAGCAACATAGGAAGGTAATTACCTATGCTTCAGGCAGTTACATCCGTATGAGAATAACTACCCTACCTATGACTTGGAGTTAGTAGCAGTTATCTTTGTTCTGAAGTTGTAGAAACACTATCTATACGGAGAGCGAATGGAGATCTTCACAGACTACAAAAGTTTAAAGTACATGTTTACCTAGAAAGAGCTCAACATGAGGCAGAGGAGATGGTTGGAGTTGAAAAAGGACTTCGACATTTTAATATAATATCATCCAGGAAAGGCCAACATGGTTGTCGATGCTTTGAGCAGATATCCGGTAGCCATGCGTTTCGGCAGATCATCACTTGTTAGCAGATCTGGAGAGCCTGGAGATCGAGATGATAGTGCCAGGAGTTGAGATACAGATGTGGGGACTGCAGATTCAGTCGAACTTAATGGAGAGGATCAAGTCAACTCAGTTCAACGATGTTGTTCTGTAGTGTATCCGAGAGCAGGTTCGAGCAGGACTGGTTGAGGAGTTCGTTATTGCATAGGATGGCGCATTGAGGCACGATTCCAGACTGTGTGTACCCAATGGAGACCTTCGAGAGCAGATTATGCAAGAGGCCCACCGTTCTCAGTATTCTATGCATCCAAGTACCAACAAGATGTATAGAGACATGAAGGAGCATGTCTGGTTGTATAGGATGAAACAGGAGGTAGCATGCTTCGTAGACAAATATTTAGTCTTCCAGCAGGTAAAGGCAGAGAGGCAGAGGCCAGGAGGACTGTTACAGCTATTGCCCATTTCGGAGTGGAAGTGGGAGCATATTACGATGGACTTCGTTTCAGGATTGTCGCGTATACTAGGAGGGAAAGACGCGATTTGGGTCATCGTAGACAGGTTGACCAAATCAGCCCACTTCTTGCCCTTCAAAGTAGGTTTGTCTATGGAGAGGCTAGCAGACATGTACGTGAGGCAGATTGTCAGACTGCATGAAGTTCCGGTGAGCATTGTCTCGGATCAGGATAGTCGCTTTACTTCCTATTTTTTACGGAGTTTGCATACTAGTTTGGGCACCCAGTTCAAGTTTAGTACTGCATATCACCCTCAGATGGACGAACATTTAGAAAGGACTATTCAGACTCTCGAGAACATGCTACGGACTTGTGTTTGGACTTTGGAGGTTCCTGGGAGGATTATTTGCACTTGGTGGAGTTTGCATACAACAACAGCTTCCAGGCAAGCATTGAGATGTCACCATTCAAGGCATTGTACGGGCGTAGATGCCGTACTCCCTTATCTTGGGATGACGTTGGAGAGCGAGCTTTATTGGAAACTGAGATGGTTGTGGACGCAACCGAGAAGGTAAAGCTCATCAGGGATCGACTTCGCGTGGCGCATGACAGACATCAGCATTGGGTCGATAGCTACCGCAGACCTTTGGAGTTTGAGGTATAGCTTAGATTTAGGATTAGGATTTTGTTTAATTTTGTGATTTTGTTTGATCATGTGATTGTTATAGCTAAGTTTGAGACCATGTTTGTGCTAGGTTGGAGATCTGGTATTCTTAAGGATATCTTCGACACGTTGTACTATACGCTTTGGTGGAGGTGGAAAGCTTAGCCCGTGTTTCATCTGACCTTTCGTTATCAGCGGGAGAGTCGGTGATGTGGCTTACAGGCTAGACTTGCCACCTGCATTAGAGGGAGTCCACAATGTATTTTACCTGTCGCAGTTGAGACGGTATGTGGCGGATCCCAGCCATGTACTCGATCATTCCGAGATCGAGGTGGGTCCTACTCTTAGTTTTCCAAAATCGCCTGTGGAGATTCTGGATCGACGGGAGAAGGTACTGAGGAACCAGATGATAACCTTGGTTCGTGTCATACGGAGGATCATTCTCCAGGAGAGTCTACCTGGGAGAGAGAGGATAAGATGCGCGAGCGATACCCTTATCTTTTTGGACCTTGAGGTATGATTTTCTATCCTTCCCATATGTTTGGTTTCGTATTTAATTTTGAGGACAAAATTATTTTAAGGAGGGTAGACTTGTCACTACCACATTTTTAGCCTAAGGATATTTTGGTCATTTGTGACTTTGTGCTTAATTTGAATTTTGATAAATTAATAATGTGCTAATTAATATATTAGCCATTAACCTAGAATTGCCCTAATCTATATCTTAGTCATGAGCCTAGATATTTAATTAGAAATTTCTAACTAGATGACAAGATTAGAGATATCTAGATATTATAGCTAAGTAGGATATTTAGCTTGAAACCCTAATTTA